>VUQK01007036.1:1289-18390 GCA_015106715.1 Bujurquina vittata | reverse complement strand
GAAAAAAAAATAGAAAATGGGGAAAGACAAAAGCTAGCAAAGATATATATATATATATATATATTTTTTTTTTCCACATTAACTTTAGCTGAGAATAAAAGGGCTCATACCCTCAACCCCTGTCATCTGTACCAGCCTGTGTGCCACCACTTCGAAGGCCTCAGTAAGATTCCGGGTAATGAGCGAGCAAGGCGTTATTATCTGAACAGTCCAGGAACCTCCTATGTGATAGCATAAACCTAGACAATCAAGAAGTTTCCCTTTTAATTGTTTTCCTCTTCTGTGCACGGTGGAAGATGGAGGGAGGGGGTGCGACTGTCTTTTTCTCCTCAGAGCACACTGTTCCAGCAGATAATGCCAACTAACCCTGACAGGCAAAAGGGATGAGAGGGAGCGGGAGGAAACGGGAAGAAGAAGAATGCGTTTTTTTTTCTGAGCTTAAAATCACCCATACTCTTTTGTCTCCTTCTGCTTGTGTCTCTTAGAAAAAGAGCACAGGCTTGAAGCTCATAATCGCGCTAAAATACTTAATAGACTCTAAACAACAAACAAGCAGGAGAATGTAATTTCATCACAGTGGTGGTTTAATAACAAAAGGAGCTGCGGCCCTGCTGTAAAATGCAGACTCTGTGCAGGGGGAAATTAGCCTCTGGCACAGACAAGGATTAGGAGGGTTTTGAACATTAAAACAAAATGCCACACACTGTTTGTGTTTTCACATAGTACCACTTGATGCAACAGCACAGCGTGCAGAACTCACCGATAAACACGAGGAATACTTCTATCCAGATTCTTTGCAAAAGGCATGGTTTAGTAAACAAGGTTAAACAGGAGCCTTTAAAAGCCCGTGTTGCCTGCTTCATGTTCTTTTTCCCTCTCAAACCTGCATCACTATGAGACAATTATATAATATACATGTAGAGAAAAATACACAACCAGTACCAGAAGCATCTCCATCCTTCATCGGGTCTCACCATTGGTCTGGTAAAGGTCCTTATGGAGAGAGCAGAGATAATGAACTTATCTTTCCACAGGCCGTAACATCACCTCCGTCCGTTGATATTATCGCCACAGTCTAAGCGCATGTACCGGCAAACCACTTGACCACCATTACTACTTGAAGCAATCTAAACTCCCACTGATTTTGATTCCCCTCCAACTCTTTTGCTTTGCCGCGCTCACTCGCATCAACTGAAAAACCCATTTTGCGGGGCCTCAGCCTGGCCAATTTCTATCTGTCACAGGTAGTGGGGAATTGACTGTGCAACATGTAGCATATCACTTTAAAGTGACAGTAAAACGGGAAATCACTTTGTGCCAGCCACATGCTCTTGTCGCCTTCCATAAGAACTTTGTTCAGTCAGAGGAAAAAGTCCTTAAAGCTAATCGGTTCACCGGGGGAAGATAGCATATCAGTGCCAAGTCCAGTCTCCTTGCACCCGCTCAGAACCCACAGAGAAAGAACAAACTAGGTTTCCCAATCGTATGCTTGAATTTGACAGAACACACACAGGACATAAACCAAGACATGCAAATGGTTACGTAAACCAGAACTGGTGTCTGCCACACCAAAAAAGAAAAAAAGGAAAAAAAAGAAAAGCTACTTCCAACATGCACATCCACACAGTGAGCGGAAATTGCCCACACGGAGAGCTGCATCAAAGAAGCTGAACCTTCAGGACAGACAGAGGTCTTTGCTGCTTTGATTGCTCGTTCACTCAAAGAGTTTTAGGAAGATTTCTGTGGCCACACAACCTCTGACAGATGATCAAATCGGATTCAGAGAAACGAGACAGAAGGAGTCTTTCCGAGTATAAGCAGCGCAACTACACTCATGCATGACACAGTACCAGTCAGGTGATTTCTTGGATTCTTAGCTTGTCACACAAGATTTGACAGCAAATGAAGCCTGAAATGTGGCTGCCGAGAAGTGGAAATCACACTGTGATCCGTGAAGACATTTTCATAACCACAATTATTTTATTATAGATAGTGCTCCCGTTAAATCAAACACTCCAAACCGCTTAAAGCAGTTGTTTCCTATTACCACTGATTACCATGACTTCAAAAGCATAGAACAGAACAAAATATTTACTGTAATATGAGGAATGAAAAGGCATATTATCCTTAACGCTTATCTCGCGGCAGTCTTCAGCACTGCTTGAACTACATTCACATCACTGCACAAGCATGATGCTTCAACAGTACTGCAGCCGTGCTCTAACAAGCAGGCCGAGTGCAACATGTTAGACAGCATTAAGAAATACAGCATCTACAGAGTGATGCTGAAGGACTTTAAAATGGGCAGTTTACCCTAATGTGTAAGCCGCTCATGCATTTGAGGACATTTTCATGTTTTTAAATGACTGTATCAAATTTAATGTTTTGAGTTTCAGGCTGTGTGTGTGTGTGTGTGTGTGCGCGTAAAAAAAGGGTTCAGGCAACAAAGATTGCAGAGGCTTTGTAACACATGAAATTGTGTTTGCGTAGCTTGTTTGCACATAAAAGGTGGCTGCAAACATTTCATAGATTTGTACAGTATGTACAGTATATGTGTATATCAACACGTATCTGTGCTAGCTTTGATATTGTTCAGTGCTAATCTGCCCAGCAGTCTGGGATACAGCCATCTTTAGGTGAACTTGCTGTACCTTAAAATGTCTGATGCATGTGATAAAGGCTGATGTGCTTTCTCTAACACAACCTTTGTGTTGCAGTGTGCAAATGCGAGAGCATTGTTAATCACTTGGACAGTGCACTGCTCACGCTTCAGTTCAAAGAGAAATCTCTAAGCTGTCAGTTTATGGATTTGCATGAAGTTCTGAAAGGTCCAGAGAAAGATGAGAGCACATAATCAACTTTTGAGTTGCATTGTTTCACAGACAGAAAAAAAAAATCTCAGTGATGAAGTAGCTCTGTCTTAGATGTGACTATAACTTTATGAAACATTTTTGATTTATGAGGTTTTTCCTCTAGCCAGTTTGCTTGTCGTTTCGGTAAAAGTAGCACAGTTCATGGCAAGCTTAAGGGTCAGATAAAGACTTTTTTGCAGCCAAAAACTTTGTTTACTTTTCCTATATAAAGCTGAATCATTGTATTTTATGAACAGGCTTTGCTCTCTAAGAGCTGTGGCTTATTCCTTTAAACATTCACATTTGTGAGAATTTTTCTTTTGCACTTTCATACTCCACGTGGGCCTCCTTGAGATCTGACTCTGTGCTTTACGGTCCAGTCCATAGAATTTGGACAGCAACCCTTTTTTGGAAGGCAATTTTTGCTTCTGTGCACCACCACAGTGGATTGTGAATCGATGAAGATGGAGACTTTCAACTGGAGTCTTTCAGCTTAAATTCAAATGGTTTAACAAAAATACTGCATTAACTGTTCATGAATTACAGACTTTTTATACACTGCATAGTGCCCCAACTTTAGAGGATCAAAAGTTATTGGACAAGGTAGCATAATTTTACGTTTTGAGATCATTACTAATACTCGGATGAAAATCTTTTGCAGTCAATGGCGGCCTGAAGTCTAGAACTCATGGCCATTACCAAGTGCTCTTTCCTCCTTTGAGATGCTCTGCCTGGCCTTTACTGTGGCTGCCTTCAGCTTGTTTGTGGATCTTTCTGCTTTCAGTTTGTCTTCAGTAACTGAAAAGCATATGCTGTTGGGTTAAGGGCAGGTCACTGAATATCACATTTCTTTGCCTTTAGAAACCTCATTTTGCAGCCAGTCTGCTTAAAGATCCTCGAGTGTTATCCCAAACACATAGAATCTGGTTACAGTATGTAACCAACATTTTGTTTTTGTGGCCTTCATGTAAATTTAATTTACTACTACTACTACTACTGTAGATTTGTTTTGATGCGCTTTCTCATTTCTAATGCCTTCATATCCGTCCAACTCTGTGGACCCAATAAATACAGTATAAAGTGAAACGAACATGGTGGCAAATATGCAACAAACAGAAGTGTGCGCTGTTCATCAGTGTCTGGCTGTGTTAACTTAGAGGTCATTATTGACACCGGCTAGCACAATGTTGCCCTCAACTGCATCGTTAAAGTCTTTTTTTTGCCCGAAGATGCAATATCTAAGATATATGACGAGTCAAACATCAATCCTTTTGTCTGGCATAGCTTGTAGTTTTGGACTAAATAAACTGTTTGCGCAGTGGCAGACAAACTCAAGGATTCTGTGAAAAGGAATTTCAAAGGGAATTCTCTGCAGTTGGTGCTGGCAGCAAACTAAATCAGATCACTCAAGTCAGAAATCCATCCAACACCGTAGGAAACAGTTGAGTAGAGCCAGAGACGAAGGCACATTCTTTGAACTGGTATCGCAACCTACTCACCTGTCCTGATAAACAACTAAATCAATTGTATATAAATAATATAACTCTCCCTCACTCTCTTTAGAAAGCATTTGGGATTTTAATCAAATCTAAATGCAATTATGGAACAGAGGTTTTATGATTGATATGGCTTTTCAAATTCCCCTTTGTTTCTGCAGTAATCCGGGCTTAAAAGAAAGGAGAAAATACTGCCGTTACAGACAGTATGACAGAGCACATTAACGAATAAGCCATCAAAGTATCAGACTCTCAAAAACAGCTGGACTGTACGCTTACATCTGGAAATGCCCCTGGCTGTTAGCTGCCCTCTTTCTGTCCACAAAGAGAATATTAGAAGCAGAGTATTTTTTTTTCTCCTACAGGAAGCACCTCAATACTTGAAAGCAAGCTGCAGTCTTGGCTTCTGCTATGCTCCTCTCTTCACTGTTACAGAAATACATGAAGGCTTAGAAACAAGAAGTCAATCTAAATTCTACAAGACCCCCCCCCCCACACAAACACACACACCAACCCCCCCACCACCAGCGTACAGAACTGCTTGTGTTATTATATATGAAATTATTTACAATTAAATGGGCAAAGCCTTACTGCACTATGAACTATGCTGTGATGGTTGTTATATCTGATTAAATAATTACTCTTACTAAACTATTTCACTAAATAATCATTGCTATTATTCAATAATTAGCGCCAATAATCTCTGACTAATAAATTTTTCCATCCATCCATCTGTTCTTTGCCTGCCTCGACATCCACTCATCCAGTCCACTTCACAATAAACGGGTTATTGCTGGAACGAAGTAAGTGCACAGGCAGTTTGCACTGCGGACGGGCGCTCTTTCTTCCCTGCCCCGCACCTAGTGGAGTTCTGCCCGAAAGCCAGCTATTCTCCAGCCACTGCAGGTGGAGCCAACGGGGCCTGTAGCTTAGGTGGGTATACTCATAGAGTCTGGTGTAGCAGTAATCAGTGTTGATTTATGTGGTACACAAAACGCAGTGAAACTGATGGCAATCTGCAACAAGCCTTGACTGAATGAAAAGGGCAGAAACACCCCAGTGTTTGTGTGTGTGTGTGTGTGTGTATCTTTGGTTTCCTCTGACAAATGACCAATCACTCACACATGCTATTTGGACAAGAGGTTCTTAAGAAAGCTCTAACCCAGAATCAGGCACGCTTTGAATTGGGACACACACACACACACACACACACACAGTAGTGGAATTTTCTTTATCAAATACGGATTAGATAAGATTCTTTGGATGGATACATAAGTTGATTTTCTTGCGCAAGGAGCGAAACTCACAACGGAGAGTAATTCTGCCGCGGCGTTCTCCAAAACACTTCTGCTTTCATACAGTCTCTACACTCTTAGCTGAGGTGAAAACATTTGTCAGTAGACTTTAAGCCTTGCTTCCTGGAATGGGCAGGATGGATCACAGTTGATTATTGTGACATTAATTCGTAGACGAAGAGGGGAAGTGGCCCCTGTACCTTCGATCCAAGAAACATCGAAAGAGGAACCGAGACTAAAGTTCATGCAGAAATCATATTGCAAGTACAAAACGTTCAAAATATCAAATGTCAGACAGAAAAACAAGTACTTTAAAATTTTTCATTGCCACACACACACACACACACACACACACACACACAGACAGTCAATTTGACTATAAACTGTAACATAACTGGTATGTTCAGATCATATCAAGTATGCTTACCATGGTAACAATAAAAGGCTTTTATTATCACAGTTGTCAGCATAATGTGAAGCTCTTTCTTGAAAGGTTAAGAATTCAGAACTGTTTTTAAAACAGAGGGAAGAGAAAACAGGTGCACTTCTTATGAGAGTCACGTCTGGCCACTTGGTGAATTAGTGTCTAATATCCATTGTCATTTTTGCTCTGAGTTGGTCCCCACCAGCTAGTAGGGAAAAAAAAACATATTTGGTTGTGTAGGTGTAAAAAGGCACACACTGTTTGCTAACTGTGCTTTCCTGCTTGGAGACTGCAAAATAACTACTCTAACAGAAATGTTTCAGCGGTGGAAAAACTCCCCTTTAAAGCTGTGCAGAGCATGATGGAACTTCAGAGCAAATGAGGTAATTCTCTATGGGTCACATCAAGTGACCCCATTCAAATTACACATTAGTCATTTAATCCACTGCTGTTACAAAAGTACCAATTATATCTGTTTTCATTTCATGGTTTATTTATTGGATTGCTGATAGCTGTGACTTGTGATCATATCATAACTGCAAATGAATGAAATGTTAAAGCTACAAACTATTTGTGCCGCTTTAGTCAAATGATGGCTTGTAAAACCAGCAGAGAGAGGTGGGAGAATGTGAGCTTTCACTAGGGGATGAGCATGTACTGCATGGTGTTTCTCTCTCTCTCTCTCTCTCTCGTGCACACACACACACACACACACACACACGCATACACACGTGCATGCACGCGCAACAGACTCTGACATTATTAAATCAGGAGTTTCAGTGCATCTGGACTTCATGTCTCACCTCAGCCTGACAGAATGGGGTAACATCTTGGTCATATGGTGAGTGCTACCGCTGCAAACTCTCTGTAGCTGGAGTCTGAGTCCAGCGCTTACAGTGTTGCGAGGCGATCCACAATTTCAGGCATCTTCTTTATATACTCTTTTTATGTGATTTTTTTTTGTGGCTCCATAAGAAGCATGCTTAAAAGCAAGCCAAAAAAGCAGAAAGCAAAATTACATACGGTGCTGTGAAAAAGGTATTGCTCTTAAATGTTTCAGATGATCAAACAAATTTTAGTATTTGACAAAGATAACCCGAGTAAACACAAAATGTAGTTTTTAAATCATGATTTCATTTACTAAGGGAAAGCTAGCCAAGTTCTTCAAACCTACCTGGCCCTATGTGGAAGAATAATTGCCTTCTAAACGTAATCACTGGTTGTGACACCCATGGCAGCGAGAACTGCAATTAAGCATTTGCGATAATTGGCAGTGAGTCTTTCACATCCCTGTGGAGGAATTCTGGCTCACTCTTCTTTGCAGGATTGTTTTATATTAACCAACATCGGTGGGTTTTCCAGGATGAGCGGCCTGTTTGAGGTATCAAAGCATCTCAATCAGATTTAAGTCTGAACTTTGACTTGGCCGGACATTCTCCTTCAGGATTTTAGAGGTAGAGAGCAGAATTCATGGTTCCATCAGTTACAGGAGGTCATGCAGATCCTGAAGCAGCAAAGCAGCCCCAGACCATCACATTACCGCCAACATGTTTGACTGTTGGTGTGATGTTCACTTTATGAAACGCTGTGTTGGATAATGCCGCTGTAACGGGACTCAAACCTTCCATAAAGTTTAACTTCTGTCGCAGCAGTCCACAGAATATTTTCCCAAAAGTCTTGGAGATCATCAAGATGTTTTCTGGCATTTGTGAGACAAGCCCTTGTGCTCCTTTTTTGGTCAGCAGTGTTTTTTGTTTCCTTGTAACTCTCCTATGGTTACCATTTTTACCCAGTTTCTTTCTTATTGTTGAATCCTGAACTCTGACCTGAACGGAAGCAGGAGAGGCCTGCAGTTCTTTAGATGTTGTTCTGGGTTCTTTGGTGACCTCCTGGATGAGTCGTCAATGCATTCTTGGAGTAATTTTGGTAGGCCGGCCACGCCCGGGAAGGTTCGCCACTATTCCAAGTTGTGTGTGCATAATGGCTCTCACTGTGGTTTGCTGGAGTGCCAAAGCCTTAAACCACTTTGTAACATTTTCCAGTCTGATAGCTGTCAGCGACAGTTTCTCATCTACTTTGTGGCATGATGTGTTGCTTTTTGAGATCTTTTAGCATACATCACTTTATCAGACAGGTTCTACTTAAAAATCATTTCTGGATTCGACAGATCCGGCAGTACTCAGGCCTGGGTGTGGCGAGTGAAACTGATCTCAGCTTTCCAAAAACGAATGTGGTAATCGCAATTAATTCACGATTTATTCAGGGGGGCAGTTACTTTTTCACATAGAGTCAGGTAGGTTAGGAAAGCTTTGTTCCCTTAATAAATGAAATCATTTAAAAATTGCACTTTTATTTGCTTGGGTTATCTTTGTCTAACATTAAAATTTGTTTGATCTGAAATCTGGGACAAATGTGAAATAATAATAATAAAAAAAACCAAAAAGAGGTAACCACTTTTTTCAGAGCTTGCTTTTAAATATGCTTCTTATGGCGCCACAAAATAAATCAAATAAAACGAGTATTTGGTTCTATAAATAAGTTGCCTGAAATGATGGATCAGCCAAATTGTGCTTTTACATCACTATCGCAGCAGGCTGGTTAAAATATCACCCCCTCGGCTCATGCTCTGCTGCTGTTACATATGCTTCTCACCGCTCACCAACATAACGACTACAATTGATCTGTTATTTGCTCTCACTTGTGGAGGCTTTTAAATTATGCTTCACAGGAAGTGATATGAAACCGATTTTGAATGGCAAAGTAAAACACCATTTTGCAGTGTACGTGCCTGACTTGTCTGATAGAAATAGATTATTCACTCAATTTCTATCTGACCTTAATGTTAACACAGCAATTGGCCTGAATGAGCTTCCTTCAGGCGGGCTTTTTTGTCATGTAAGATTGTGAGAGAATATGAAGGAATTCCTCTCTGTTAAAACTGCTAATGCATTTGCCTTATGATGAACCCACTTCCATAAGTTTACCTCAATACTAATACATTGCTGTCATTCCCTGTCATACACTATGTGGTTTTATACTGATCCCATTATCCAATGATTTTCAGGATACATTAAATGCATGTAATTGTACCAATTTTCAGTACTACACTTTGAAACTTGCTCATTAATAATACTACACCAATATACAGTACCAGCCAGTCTTTTGAGTGGTGCTGTAAACATAATCTACATCAATAAGGAACAACATTGTGACCACTGACAAGTTAAATGGACTGATTAGGTCTTCATCATGGCACCTGTTAGTGGGTAGGATATATTAGGGAGCAATTTTCTTCTCAAAGTTGTTGTATTAGAAGCTGGAAAAAATTGGCAAGCGTGACGATTTGAGCAAGTTTGACAAGCACTAAACTGTGATGGCCAGATGACTGGGGTCAGAGCATCTCCAAAACTGCAGCTCTTGTGGGGTGTTCCCAGTCTGCAGTGGTCAGTATCTATGAAAAGTGGTCCAAGGAAGTGGTGAACCAGTGACATGGTCATGGGTGGCCAAGGCTCACTGATGCATGTGGGGAGTGAAGGCTGTGGTCCAGTCGATAGATGAGCTACTGTAGCTCAAATTGCTGAAAAAAAAGCAATGTTGGTTCTGAATGAAAGGTATCAGAATACAAAGAGCATCACAGTTTGTGCATGGGGCTGCGTAGCCTCAGACCGGCCAGGGTGCCCACGCTGACCCCTGCTCACTGCCGAAAGCACCAACAATGGAGCACGTGAGCATCATAACTGGAGCACAGAGCAGTGGAAGAAGGTGGCCTGGTCTGATGAATCACAGTTTTTGCATGTGCGTTGCTTATCTGGAGAAGACCTGGCCTGTTTAAAACATAGACTAGACCTACACAGGCTGGCTGCTGCATACTTTTATGGTATATGTTTTAATATTAACATTGTTGGACATATCTATGAGCCTGTACGGTTTTTTAAAGCTGTCTGTCTGAAGCATTAGGACTTGCCAGTAATGTCTCTGCACAGTGTTTGTTTTTCTTTTTAACTCCACAAGCCCTTAGTGCCTCAGTGAGGTCACAGAGATTCAGCAAAATAAGAAAACAATGGATTTATTACATAAAAAGCTACCAGAACCTGTTAAAAACAAAACAGTAAATTCTGCAAAAATGCAACTGATGATGTGCAGGATGCAGTCTCTCTCTCTCTCTCTCTCTCACTAAAACAGCTCTGCCAAGCATTTAGCGTTGTAAAATTCCAAAATCCATGTAATGTTTGGCAGAGTTTACCTTTTTCTTTAAAAAAAAAACGCAATCTAAGTTAGCATATTAATATACAGAAAAATACGGAACCAGATTTCCGTTTAAATAGCAGATGGTTAACTGTTTTACTCTTGTCAGGAGGGAGGGCTGCAGGATCATACACATTTGCTGGGCGTGGTCCCACTCCTAACTCTTCACATAGTGACGCCTGGTCAGGACTTCTTGATGTCACACTTGGACACACTGGCCTTACAGGCAGTTAAGGCTTGCTATTGTTGGTGGGGTGCACCAGGAGGTCACGGCCAACCATCGTTACTGAGCTGGAGGCAAGAGTGTGTGAGGGGGTCAGTCAGCCAGACTGTTGTCAAAAGATCTCTGCTGGTGTTGTCACTTTTGAAATGCCACTGTAGTACTGAAGAAAATGAACAGTGATTCTAAACTGTCCATACAGTAGGTGTGAATGTGGGTTCAAATGGTTGTCCGTCTCTCCGTGTTTGCCCAGCGACAGTCTGGTGACCTGACCAGGGTGTACCCTGCCCCTCACCCTATGGTAGCTGGGATAAGCTCCAGCACACCTGTGACCGTGAATTGGATAAGTGGAAGAACATGGATGGATGGACTGTGACATCCTATTAGAGTACCACACACCTGCACACACCTGTATATATTGCTTGACTGTTGCTGTGTATCGCAGATAAAGTTGAAACATCAAATATCCAATTTCATTTATAGTTTCTGGTGCACTTTTATTGATATTGATTGAGTGATTGCAACCGAAGGTCTGTAAATGATATCATACACTGAGCTTATTAATGCCCTCCGGAGTTTAAAGATAAAACTGGAAGATATATCTTAGAGTTTTTCAGCTATGGCGTTATCAGAATTTTGATCGTAGGAACATGATCAAGCAAGCAAACACTACGAGAGTCTAATTTCATCTCAAGCGCAGAGCCGCAATCAATACGGTGTGGGCTCAGGCTGTGGTTTGATGTGACTTTGGGTGTGAAGGTTTAGCTTTAATGGCTTCGTGGCATCCTTCCAGGATGTCACTGGGAATCAGAAGCACTGTTCTAACACCTACTGATGGTCCTAATCTCCTCCCAGCAGTGTCAGTTGCTCCATTAATTAAAGGGAAATTCACACATCACAACGTAAAGGACTTACATCTTTATAGGTGGAAAAGGAAAAGACCATTTTAGTGTAACACTGTAAATGATTACCAAATTGAATGTGGGTTGGAAAGAGGTTTACTGAGCTGTGCGATGGGACTGCTTATAAGTCGGGAAAGGACTTTGAACATAAATTTGAACTTGTGACTCTTTAGCTGTGACGCATTCAATTATCCGGTTCATTTATTTATATCTATTTAATATAGGATGGAGACTCGCCCTATCAGAAAGCTATCTTGTTATGGAATACCAAGTATTTCACAATTTCCATTAAATGTACTAAGTGCAGACTGTACTATGCCGAGTGAAAGTTACAATAACAGATGGACACAAAAGCACTTTCATCTTACCTTTACACACTTCCTTATTCCTTGAAAAGTCAGTGAGTCCCTCCCACCTGAAAACCTCAGAATCTGCTGATTTCTTGTTCTTCTTCTTTTTTTTTTTTCTTTTGGCTCACAAAAAGTCAGTCCCAATCTGAGTCACTGCATATAGCTGCATGAACATTTCAGAGCTGGAAAACACTTTTGAGCTCAATCTACTGCTAAATTTTTATGTTTTGTATAATTTTCTTTCTATGGCCACCTTGAAACATTAATATAATGGGCTGTGTCAGCTTCAAAATCAAAGCTGCACCAATTTAATGTTCATGATGTAGCGCAAAAGAAAGAGGTATTGGTATGCCGCTTTATTAGTTTTATGGTAATTAACTTAAGAAAATTTCAAAAAGTGCATTTTAGGTCAAATTTAATGGGTCATATCATCACTTGGGATAGGAACATGCTGAGTAAGTGACCACCATTCATGTACAAAAATGTGGTTTGCAAGTTTAACTTTGACCTACTGCTGACATCATGAGCAATATTCCTAGATTTGATGATCATGATGTCATGAAAATTGGTGTTCTGTATGTGTCACATGAACCTATTGCAGAAATCAGCCACAGTTCAAGCTTATTGATGAAAACGAAGGAACAATTGCAGCAGGGGCTAGTTTACGACCAACGGTGATCACATCTTCACACCTGCGCAACTCATTGAATGGTGTAACTCGCACATCTATCTGTCAGTAACTAGCAGCCTTCAATGTTGATGCCAACAAGGCGAGGTTTACGGCTGGTTTTCTTAGATTTCACTGACTTTATACCAGTTTGCCCAGATGTCTTGTGGCAGCAATTGTTTCCTACGCGTTTAAGGGCTTTACACACTGAGTGCAGAGAGGAAAAAAAGGAAGGTGTGGAAGAGCCTTAAGTCATCATCAGTGACAACCCCATCTGATTGTCATCGGATTGTTGGGGTTTTATCTGTATTATTGTGGGGACTTTACCTTACAATATAACGCACTTGTTGTGATTTGGCATTATATAAATAAAACTGAATAAGTCTACATGCCATAACATCAAAGTTCCAATGACAGATTAAATATCTCAGGATCTGCGTATGCTAGACACCTGAAAAAGGGTATTGAATACATAAAAGTGGGGCGAACCTTGAGCCTTTGTGGAGGCACTCACTGATGAGCTGTGTGGTAGACAGGTCAGTATATCAGTCTGCCCCCAGGAAGTCTGAGTAGTGGCTCAAAGAGCTGCTTTGAGGCATGGCATAACTAATGCTTAGAAAATGGATGGTTAGTGGAAGGAGTAAATATATTAGAGTTTATATATAATATATAAAATGAATAAAGCACTCTACACACTACGAAAAATCTGACTTGAGACACCAATAAAAACTTTTAAATGCATAGGTCAACTTAAACGTGCTGTAATCACAGCCCAGTTAATAAAGGCAAGGTCAAACTAAGACACGATTCAGAGGGTTTTTTTCTTTCTAAACAGTAAATGAATGCACTCATACATTCATAAAAGCTGCCATAAAAAGAATCAAGCCAGATTCTTCACAATAATAAAAAAAAGAAAAAATGAATTAACGCAACATTTGCACCGGCAGCCAAAGAATGACATGCGAAGCTGTAGTACAGCTCAGTAAGATTTGCAGATTTATCTCATCATGAAGCAAAAAAAAACAAAAAAAACAACATCACTCATTTGCTTTAAGTTTCAAAAAAGAGAGTCCAACAGTGACATGCAGTCGAGTTAAAGAACAGGAAGAGACAGAGCATGTATCTGTCCTCCACGGTAATTACACAAAACAACATTCTCCCGCAGAGGGGCAGCAGCGAAAAGGGAGAGAGGTGAAGGGAGCCTGGCAATTATCCCTCGGGCGTCCCTCTCGGGTGGACGACACAGACGCCGTTTCTCAGTGCGGAGGCAATTCCCGAGCAATTGAACGACAGTTGGGAGCGTTGATGTCCCCGTCAGTGTTCCGTGCTGGGATCCACTCGCCATTCACAGACTGACTTGCTAATGCTGTGTGCAAGTGTGCGTACTTTTCACGGTGTAAGAAGTATCTTTGGAGTGAGGCAAAGGAGAGCTTATTACAGGAGTGCACAGGAGCCAGGCATTTCTGGCATTTAGGTCCTTGGCTAATGAAGTGCCTTGTCAGGCTGTTTGCTGTGTGTGCATGTTGTGTGTATGGAGGACTGTAGCGTGTCCCTGGAGGTATCTCATTTGACAGTACTTTTATAAACCACTGGTTTAGAAAGTGTAAACAGTCAGATGGAAAGCTCTCTTTTTCAATAATGTGTTTTTAATATTTAGACAGCAAAAAAAAAGAAAAAAAAGAAAGAAAAATAAAATCCGTCCAGCACATAAGCTAAATGTCTCCTGCATATAATGTCTGGCACTTAGTTACTGGGCACATCATATGTCACATGTTTCTTGCTGAATTGCTTCCTTGTTTGCTTTTCTTTTCCTGAGATGGCTAGCGTTGTGAAGTGGCGTTATACAAATAAAACTGGACTGTCCTTGTCTAATCTTGAAAAAGATTAGATTTAAGATTCCTTCATTGTCCCTGCATACGCAATGAGATTAGGTATCATTCCCTTCTGCTCCCTTTAGTTGGTTAACAAGAATCAAGTTAGACCAGCGGGATAGTCCTGAGATATCAGTTCCAGTTCTGATCTTGTATCCTCAAGAAACCAGACATTAGCTTGAATCATACCATCTTTGATTTTGAAATTCCACTGGGTGAATTTTCCAGTATCCTTTGATTGTGACCAGAGCTGCGCTAGCTTTGAGATTCACCCTGCTCTTCTTGTTTGAAATTTGAAGAAGTCTGACTGGGCCTTAATTTACCTTCATTTCCCCCATTCTCTATAGCTGAGTAACATTTTTAACTGCAGGAACTTTTCTTTTTTTTCTGCTGCAGATGACATTTAAAGCTTTTAGAAATGATGCTACAGCCTTTATTATGTTTACAATCTATATGTCGAAACAGGATTTCACTGGAGCTCAGCAGAGGTGAGAAGAACATGACTTTCTAGCACATCGCCCTCGCCAGAAGTCCTCGCTTTTAAAATCCTGAGGCGCATAACTGTCAAGTAAGAGCTACGGGATAAAAAGGTTTCTTTTCAACCTGCATTTTCAATAAGATTAAGCAAACTGTCGCAAGGATTTCTCACGGAAATAATATCAAAATCTTTCCCCAGACAACTAAATGCTTCACTTTTGACAACAACAAAGACGTTGATAAATGACTGTAATCAGAAATGCCATTTTATCATACATAACACCCACAACATTTTGAGGGATACTCAATTATTGACGCAGCCGTTAAAATGAACTCCTAGAATAGGTGACAGCATAATTTCCATGCTGTCTCATGATTGCAGTACAGTTACATCACTGAATTTGTATTAAGCCATATTTGTCCTCCTGTCAAGCGCACACTAGACAAAATTTCAGTTTGCAGTGTTGAGGTACCTGTCTCTCCTGCGGGCGATGCCAGAGCAGCTCTCAAAAATAAATGAATAAATAAAAAAAAACCTCAGGAAAATTCTGTTTTTTTTTTGTTTTTTTTTCATTTTTAAAAACAGCCTCCCATACAGAACTTAAATGCCTAAATAGACATCCAGAAGCAATAAGAGCTGCAAGGCCTTCCCCCCCCTTACCCAACACATAAAGTGATGTTTACTTTCACCAGTCTGCTCTTACACATGGGAGGGATGTTAAGCAGGGGTGGGCTCCAAAATTAATGACTTGCTCGAGGCCTGCTCCTAGATAGCAGTGATCCCGATCTCACGGGCTGTGCCACTACAAATGTGTGTGCTTGTGCACGTCACCGTGTGTGTGCCGCTGAGGTGTATTTCGGTACTTTAGGGCTCGTTATTCTGTCAGCGCAGACTGGAACTTGAAAATGTCAGAATGTTTCCCAAAAGTTTAAAAAAAAAAAAAATTATTTGTGCTCCTGATTTTCACGCAGCAGAATACATGCAGGAAAATCCTTAAATGGGAAAAGCTGAAATGTATACTTTGTGTTAAATGAAGCTGCAGGGGGCTTGTTGGTACACACAAAGAGGGTGACATGAGCAAACAGTGGCCACAATGTCGGATTTAATTTGGTGTAACGACTTTTGTGAAGCTCGAGCTGCTGGATATTGACTAGAGAACCGATCAGGCAAAATCGAAAGACCTGATGGCTGTTTGTGTCGACAAGAAGAACGGATGGAAGGCAGACGAGCAGATGACGGAATAAATATTAGATTCACAGCGAGAAGAATGACAGGCTGATAAATACGTGGATATTTTTGCTGCTCTGTCCATACTGTAAATGTGCTGACAGACTGTGATGCAACATGTGGCTCGCTGGGCCCGGCTTACGTGCTGCACCAACAGCTGTTCATTCAGCCATCATCTGCATCTGACAAGATATACGAGCCACTGCTCACCGCTCATTATTATAAACCTGCCTGTGTTTACACCCCAGGTTAGCTGAACATGCTGTATCTGTGTTTTTCTAATCACTAGTGTTCAATTATGTCCCTGAAAACAGGTGCAGCAGGTCAAACTAAACGGAGCTAACTTGTTTTTACATATGTGGCTGGTATTAAAGTGAGCACATATGAATGTATTGCAGAAACTTCCCCAGCTTTTCTTTATCCTGCTGTCAAACAAAAGAAAACAGTCAATGGGTCTGAGAACGAATTAAACCTCTGCACCTCCTCTGGGCTTTAGTTCATTCCATCCATCCATCCATCCATCCAACTTTAATTGTATACAGTACAAGGTTTACTACTGTGTGCCACTTAAATCCTAATCCGAGATTATTACAGTGCAGAACTCAGAAACAAAGCAAACGTGGAAATCATAAAGTACGATAGTGTCAGCTCAGGGATCTATATGAAGTTTGCTTAGCCGCTTTAAATGTGAATCTAAATTTAAGACAATTTTCATTCCAAACAAAACCGAAAGATTAAAAGAAAAAAAAACAACACACAAAACAAAACAGTACACATCCTTGTAAATTCCCATTAGGCGAGTAAAGAAAAACATGCTTTTAAGATCTCTCAAATTAGATGCACAGAAATGCTCAGCGTCTGTTGGCAGTTTTTAATTATGATGGCCTGCAGATAGAATTACGCTCTGTGTACTGCAACACTGTCAATACCCGCTCTGTCTAAAACATCACCTGCTGAGGAATTCATCAGTCAACCTTCTATCCCCCCCCCCCCCCCCCCCCCCCCCCCAAAAACAAATCACACCAACTTTAATAACACAAAAAAAAAATTTTATACATTTTATGTACTATTTTT
>VUQK01007035.1:13474-24712 GCA_015106715.1 Bujurquina vittata | reverse complement strand
CATGATGCACTTACAGCGGCAATCTGAACCTTCTGACGGAGCCTGTTCGGATGACGTCAGAAGGTTCAGATTGCCGCTGTAAGTGCATCATGCGCCCTCTAAGCAAGGATGCATGTCTGCGGTTGAAGAGCGGCAGTGTACGTGTGGAGGACTTCTATACGGTGGAGACAGTCAGCTCTGGATCCGACTGTAAGTGCTCGTGCACAGCCCCGCCATCTTCCCTCAACCCCTGTGAGAATGAGTGGAAGATGGAGAAGCTGAAGAAACAGGCCCCTGAATTACTAAAGGTGAGATCAGGAGATGCAGCATAAATGCATTATGAATGCACAGTAAATTCATCAGATTTAGTATCCTGTTTAGCATTTTTGCCACTGCAACAATATATTTTTTGGAGCCACAGGACTTAGAGTTGTGCCTGTGTCAGCACGAGCCAAAACGTGAACAACTGCCATTTTTGGCACTTCCCTGTAGGCTTAGATTTTAAACTGCTTGTTTAGCCCCCATTTGCAACTTGTTTACACTAATACCAAGAGAAAAAACAACTTTAAAAATATTGCAGTTTAAAAGTACGAAAGCAAACCACCATCTTTAATTTATTAAATTAGAAATGTGCTGCCTTGGATATCTCCTTGAGTTTTTAGCGCCAAATGGAGCAATATTCACCATATATATATATATATATATATATATGTATGTTTGTGTATGTATGTATGTATATATATATATATATATATATATATATAAGATGTTTTTTATAGCCATAAAATAGTTATTGAGGGTGGAGTGATTCAAGCGGAGCACTACTGAAGGCCTAGGTGTGAAATGCACGGCCCGCCTCTGATATACATATATATAAATAAATATATGTGTGTGTGTGTGTGTGTGCATATGTATAGTATATTAAAATAAAAATAATGGTAAAAGTAAAATATGGCAAATAACCTGACTGTATACGATAGAGTCAAGAGGTGGATTTGGACAGATAAACATTACGAGCACTTTGGAAATCCCTTCTTGGGTTTTAGGAAAGTCTTTCACTTTATGGTGACGTTTTACTAATAAAAACATCCATTTTACTCAGCAGGCAACTATGAAGAATGACTTTTAGTTGCTGCACAAGAATACTAACAACAGTGGCTGCTGTAAACACAGATTATTGTGGGGAATCCAGTATTGTGACGCTAGAGCTGCATTACAGTTGGAAGTACATCATACACATCTGTAATGAAGAAGACGTAACCATAAGCAATGACATTTCATAGTTAACAAAAGAACATTTAGTGTTGTATTAGTAAAATTAAACAAAAACAAAAACAATGATTGAAACAAAACTTTAGTTTAAAACATTATTTTAAACTTTATCTACAATGTTTCATCTCTGCACAGACCTCAAACACATTCATTTCTCACAAACGGGAGACGCACGCTATGTACCATATGAAACAAAAGGCCACTCCAGATGTTGGTGTGGCTCCACTTTAAACCACGAATTAACCCAATAAATCTCACAATGCAGTGACTGCACTGAAGAGGAGAGCTCCAGCTTAAAGGTTTGAGATGGACTGAGAGCACTCAGGCAGAGGGTGGGTTTCAACAGTGGCAATTAAAGGAAATGTCTTTGGAGGGCACTTTAGCTATTGCTGTGATTAAACAAAAGCCCATAAAGCTGTCAGATTTGTCATTAGCAGGTGGTAAATAATACTGGTTCATCTCCTTTTATGGTTGAGCAGCTTCAATCCATGGTGGACCTCCTCGAGGGAACCCTTTACAGCATGGATCTTTTGAAAGTCCATTCCTACATCAATAAGGTGGTGTCTCAGATGAACACCCTAGAAGAGGTAGGAAAAACTCACACTCACTTTCTTATCTAGTTATATAAGGTATTGGGAAGAACTTTATGTATTTTTTTTATTCGGACATGGACAATAATGAATGTGAGAGTCATGATGGTATCTTGCAGACAATCAAGACAAACCTTACACGTGAGAACGAATTTGTCCGGGACAGCATGATGAGCCTCACCAACCAGTTTAAGAGATACGAGAACTACTCTAACATTATGATGAGCATCAAGAAGGAGATCTCCAGCCTCAGCCTGCAGCTGCTGCAGAAAGACTCAACTGAGAGCAAAGCCCAGGTCAGGAACACAGTCAGAATTTAAGCTTTCAGTCACTAGCATCCTTGTGCTAATACCAGTAGGGGTGTATGAGGCAGTATTGTCAGGGGTTTTGTTCTCACGGCCATTACAAATGATCAGAGACTTGAAAAAAACATTTTAATAAGTAACTATATAATTGTTTACTTAAATTGCAAAACAAACGCATTGCATAAACCCAACACGTGTCTATAGTTACGTCTGTGTCACCAAAGCCTCTGGCATTACCAACTAGGATTAGCTAAATGTTGGTCATAATCCAGAAAATACAAACAGTGTGGCGTCTATATTGCATCACATTGACGATCATATTTCCATTATTGTAACATTTTTAGTGTTTCTGAGTAATCGTTGAACAAAACATTGCTGAGAAAACATTACGCATCATTCTTAAAGGAATTTACGAGTCTCTTAGGGAGATGTTTGCTGAAATAACACTTTAACGACAAGCTGAAGGACGTGGGTACATTCTGCATCTACATACACACACACACACACACACATACACACATGATTGAGCAAAAGAAAACTATGAAGAGAAAGACACGTGTGGCAGCAGTATAGGTAAAGAAAGGGTAATCATCAATTATATTTTATTTGCTATCATCATTGTGCTGACTCCTGAAGATTACGTGAGGTAAATATAAAACATACAGGCCACTCTTACTTACGTCCTGACATAACTTTAATGTCTTTACAGGCTTCAAATGATGACAAAACCAAGGAGGCTGTAAAAATACCCAACAAAAAGAACCCTCCTGCCAAACCCCCTCCCAAACCTCCCAAAGAAAAGGTCGTCAAGCCCAAGAAAGAAGTCATTAAGCATGGGAAACTGCTTAAGCCTGACCCTACAGTCAAAACCAAGGTGGTTGGCCACCAGCCCGGAGTGGTGAGGGGCATCACATACTACAAGGCTTCCAAAACCGACGAGGATGAGCACAGAGGAGGTGAGAGTTTTCAGCTCGGCTCTCTGTATACTCTCAGAGCACAGTGGTGTGATCATAGAAAACCACCCTCCACATGCTAAAACAAACAGTGTGTTCACACTTTAGCTGAATTTGCACTCCTGTGTGTGTGTGTGCGATCATCTGTGTGTTATCCACTGTGGGTGTTGAAAACGATCCAAATTAGTTTCTTCAGCAATCTAATCTGACCCTACATGATACTTTCCTGTATCAGGATCAGCCTGACCCTGAGTGTTTATTAGTTGGGTGTAATTTCCAGTAGAAAGTCTTTAGAATGTTTAAATAAGTGGGAGATAAGGCTGTAATTGTGTTGCAAACTTTACACTTAAGGCAATAAAACAGGGAATCCATCGCTGTGTGGCACATAAGAGCCCTATAATACAAGATTTATTCTGGTGTTGTTTTTAGCAAAGCTGGTCTAGTCAGTGTCCAGTTGGATTGCTGGTGCACATTCAGCGAGCAGGAAATCCAAATCTTTTATTGACAAAACACATGGAGCTCACGGAATGCTGTCTCAATGCAATGCTGCCATGTCCATGACATGCCTAAGCTTCATTTCTCACAATAACGTGAGGGGACCCTCACCAATGCAGAGAAAACATTTCCTGACTCCTTCCAATCCTCTTTAAGTCTAGTTGAGTGAATAGGTATGCTGCGTTTGCATAGGGCACACGCACATAAGGCTGTCACACCCTGTGTTCTGCCATGTATGCGAATCTGACAGCACCCGGCCACTTTTGTCAAATCGCTGAAACTGTTGGGCTGCATTTCCATAATCTGTAGCACAGAGCAGGATGTAGGAACCTTTATTCACCCAGGAAAGACTCTTGCACCTTCATGCTTTTGTGCCTCTCTTCACATTTAGCTACAGCGACGCACATTTAAATCGTCTGCTTGTGTCAGCACACCTGTCAATCCCAATATCCATGCCTCTGACTTTAAACCTTACTTGCATCCATGTAGATAAATTCTAAAAATCACCCAATCTGCAGTTGCTATGGTGGAGAAAACTATCCATAAAGGGCAATACCATTTTTTAAACATGTTTATAATGTTAAATTAGCCATGTTAACATGGGAGTCTACGATTAACTTTTGGAAGCAGAAACTCAACCGGTGGCCAGTAGGAGAACTGCAGATTTTGGCTTGAAGGTTTCTGCTTACAGTTGAATTGGGGTTCAGTAAAACACTGATCATCATATCATAAAGACAATATATGATATATTACAAAAGAAATATTATTATTTGTGGAAAAATGCACTATATGGACAAAAATACTGGGTCAACTAGATATTGCACATACAAACTGACTTGCAGACTGAATGGCTAGGTGCTTTAACTTATACACCTGTGGCACTAGGACACGCCTGAATTCAAAGATTAAGAGATACGGCCCAACAGTTTCGTTCATATAGTGTACCAGCAACATGTTTAAAAAAAGTAAGAAAAGGGGCAGCATAAGACTAATTTTTTTTTAAGTGTATGAAAACAGGATAGACACCTCATGATAGCGCTTGCCTTACAAACAGTCTGTACATTTGTGATCTCTCCATGGACCTCAGAAGCAGCACCATGTCAAAATCTGTGAGCATTTCAGCAAGCTTAGTATGCCTCAGCCTTCACCGATTTCACCCCCGCCAATAAAAAAAACAAAATAATTTAATTTTCATATCAATGCATTCATGGATGAAAACCACAGAAAGAAAGAAACAGTGTTGTCCTCCTCATTGCACAATATGTGCTTAAAACTGTTTATTAAGGGGAAAAAGCAAAACTGAAATCATCACCATGTAAAAAGATTTACAGGGTCTTTTTATCTACGTATATGGAAGCAAAATGAGTGCAATGTGCATCCCATCTGCTTTACTGAACACAGATGAAGGCCCCATCATTGAATCCTTGCCCACCGTTGTCTTTTATGTCACCTCCACTCACCCAGAGGTACATATGTTGTAATGCATTCTGGTATTGTTCTCAGAATATTGGTTCCACTTGCACCCATCAGCTCCATATGTATGTATGTGTGTTAGGAATATACTCTGCTTATGTAGCACTGCTCCCCACATCTGTCTGCCAGGGCAAAACATCACCATATGAGGACCAGAAGGAGACAGATTGCACATCATTAAAGCACCACATATGACAATGGAGTCTGAATTTCTAAGAAACAAATTCAAATTTGACCAGTGTTTTTTTCTTTCTTTTTTTTTTGAAGGAAAAAAATAGAATAAACATTCAGCACATCCTAAACCTTTCAAACGGCAAAAAGCGGTTGACTATAAATGTATAATATAGGCTGTCCCAGCTTGCATCTTACATCCTGCTACTATGTGCTGGATAGTCTCCAGGGCACCTTTGCACAGTCTACAGCTTGGGTTCTGTCGCCTCTGGTAGACTCCTGCCTCTATGGCTCTGGTGCTGAGAGCCAGTTCCTGTGCTGCCATGATCACAGCCCCTGTGTTGTCCTTCAGGCTGGCCTTTTCTAGCCACTTGAGCTGTCTGAGACACTCTTGGAGGAGTTTGCCTCAAGGGGCCATCTTCCTTATGTATTTATGAATGCTCCAAACTGGACCTCCGCTCTGAAACTCACTAATCCTCACCCTTCTTCTTTCTTCAGGGTGCTGGACTTTGCGTGCATTGTGAAGAGTTTTCGTGTCTTGACATCATTCGCCTCTGTCTCCTACTGTGTCCTGCTTATTATTTCAGCAGTGTATCTGAGGACCAGTATGTATTGATGGCTTGGAACTTTTCCCTCCAGTTTTGGGGTTACGGTTCTTGTAACTCCTGTTGCCGCTGGGACTACTTTGGACTTTTTCCTTCCACATTTACTCCAGTTGTTTCTTCACCCCCTGGTATTTCTCTAATTTCTCGTGCTCCTTCCTGATGTTGCTGTGCTCACTGCCCAGCACCAGAGAGCATGATTGGCATTTGCCATAGAATATTAGAATTGGCAAGTCCACCACTGGCACCCTGTGCTTTTCACCGATGAGAGCAGGTGTGAACGGGTCTGGAGAAGCTGTGGAGGGCCTTATGCTGCCTGTAACATTGTTAAATTGGTATATCCATAGTATACCCCCCAGGTATATCCTTCATCATTCTGTTCTTAAAATGAATTAAGTGAAAAGGCTTTTGTTCATTCTGCTCCCTCCACACGGAACATGTTGCAGAAAGACTGGAAACTGACTGAGTTCCTCTCATTGAGCACTTTTAAAGCCTAACTGCGAGTTCTTGAGGCCAACTCCATAACATGCACTCGCTTTTCTTAATTTGTTTGTAAAATGTAACCATTTTGTTTTTGGTCGTCTTTTAACTATATAATTTTGTAAAGGTGTTTTTTATATGTATTTGTTGCAGCCTATCTTGGCCATGACTCCCTTGAAAAAGAAGTTTCTCAATCTCAGTGGAACTTTCCTGGTTTAATAAATTTTAAATAAATAAATAAAAATTGGAGGGACGCATAGACCATTACAGACTAGGTAAAGACACTCTGACTTCCATTGGGTCGGGATGAAATACTCGGACCCACTGTCAGACCCTATGCTTGCAGTGGGTCATGGGTTCCTCCTGGTGCACGACAATGCCCAGTCTCATATGGTGAGAGTATGTAGGCAGTTTGTGGACTGATAACACTGACTGACTGAATAAAATCAGGTCCCATCTTATCTTAAAGAGATCACAGTAGCATATCACCCCAATAGAGCTAGGATACTTTATAACAGAATGCGAGGCAGAGCCTGCAGCTTTCTCCAGTCCCATGGATGCACTGAGTATTTTTTTTTTCACTCATCTCTTTTTACTCTTTTTGTGTTCATCTGCATTTAATCATTAGTTATTATTAATCTCTGACTTTCTTTCACAGCATGTTTTTTGTCCTGTCTCCCCTCACCCAAAAATTGGTCACAGCAGATGGCTGCCCCTCCCTGAGCCTGGTTCTGCCGGAGGGTTTCTCCTGTTAAAAGGGAGTTTTTCCTTCCCACTGTTACCCAGTGCTTCTCATAGGGCTCATTTTGATTATTGGGATTTCTCTGTAATTATTGTAGGGTCTTTACCTTAAAACATAAAGCTCCTTGAGGTGACTGCATTGATTTTGATGCCATATACGTAAAATTGAATTGATTTGAATTGACCCCCCATCCTTGGCTGACCTAAATCCAGTAAAATACCTCTGGGACATTATGTTTTGGTCCAACCAATGCCACTAAGGGGCTACAAGGGAACTATCTGTCATCTCATTAGGAGCATGCCAATACATTGTCAGCCCCCCAGTTGCTTGTATGCAACTGGGGTGGGGGGGTGGGGGCATACAAACTACTGAGAACCATTTTGAGTTGCTGCAATGAAATTTCCACAAAATGACTAGCCTGCTTCATGATTTTTTCACTTTGATTTTCCTTGAGATCTGCTGTGATTTCAAAGTGTTCCTTTAATACTTTTGAGCCGTGTGTATGTGATCTCATTGGTTTTAGTGATAGTGGTGACTGTGATCCCATCTGGCTTGCATGCATTTTGACAAACAAGCTTTTTTTCAGTGAGTTAAGAAACCATAACTTCATGGAAACAAAAACTCTT
This sequence comes from Bujurquina vittata, assembly GCA_015106715.1. Classification (NCBI taxonomy): domain Eukaryota; kingdom Metazoa; phylum Chordata; class Actinopteri; order Cichliformes; family Cichlidae; genus Bujurquina; species Bujurquina vittata. Next base: position 17,024 of record VUQK01007035.1, on the reverse strand, counting down.
TTGAAGCAGCAGTAAACCAACATGAACCTTCCATTTGCGGCGTTCCACTTTTGGTTCCATATTCCACAATTGGTGTTTTACCAATAAGAATCTTCAAAATTGGTCAACTTTCATTTTTGAACAATGAGAAAATGCCATCTTTTTGGCCCACAGAAATTGTCAAATTTAAATGAAAGCTATCACTTAACCTACAAGCACAAGCAGAGCACTGGAGATGTGCATCCAAAACACACAAGAAAAAAGTTTATGGAAAAGCAATAAGATCAAGGCATTCTCACAAACGCTAATCAGCTGTTTACTCTGCACAGTGGAAAAACATTATTTTCAACACAATACACAACACAATATTTTATTTCATTATTTATTTTTTGAAACATATATGTATTTGTAGCAGAATTCATTCCGTTAACTTGTAGTGGTTTCATTTAATTTGATATATTCTTTACCAGAAATCCTTCTAAACACTAAAATCTCCCTCCGTTTCCACTTCTCTTTTATGAATAGTTTTCTCATACTGGGCCGTGAGAATGTAATTGTATTGGAGATAATCTTATTACCCTGATGTAAATGTGGATATTGAGAAGAATTTTTTTTTACGGTTCCTGCCTTTCCTGATTTCTAAAGCTTCATTCAGGTGTTCTGGTAAAAATAGGTCTCCGTACAAATCACTTTGTTCCAAACCATGTTTTTGTAAGGGTTCAAAGCTGCCCCCTTATGGGCAAATGTGTAATAATCAGTAAGGCGTTTAATGATCCTTTTAAAAATACATATTATGAAATGAATTTGAAACACATTGTTTACTGCAAGGTTTTCCATAATATGATAACCCCAAAGTTATCTTTAATTATGATCTTGTTTTGTAATTCAGGATCAGCTTTCATTGCTGCAATGTCTTCACACTGACTGTATTGTGCTAGAAGAGACTGGCAAATGTCATTTAAGCATTGGCCCATGTCACCCGTGGTACCACATTCTACATACAACCATTATGCTTGATCCTGCTTGATCCTTCATTTTTGTTGTTGTAGAGTATCAGGATATTATGCAGCGTTTAATCAACTGTACTCTGGAACTAAACCTCAGAATAGGGATAATATTTCAATATTCCAAAGGCAAATAAAATGTGCAGTACCCAATTTATTCCACATCCTATTTCAATTTAGCTTTACTGATAAACATGGGTTAAAAGTTGATCATTTCCTTTGATAATTTCTTTTAGAATTAGAATCCTAACTATTGTGGATCAATAATAACCTGCATGTTAAGAGAGTAAGAAACAAGGCCCTGAAAGGCTGAGTTATGAAAGAAAAAGGAGAAGGAAATTGAGGAAGCGAGAGAAGGGGAATGCTGGTATTCCATGTGCGCTTCGTTACTGATGCCTTTGATGTAAACTTCTGGAGCACAGCAGACTATAACGTGTGTGCCTGTGTCAATGAGCTGCATCCACTATGCAGTGTGCCATGAACCAAGGGTTTAAAAACCCTTTGTTGAAGATGATATGCCTACTTGCTACTGCATCATTCCACCCAAAGGTAACATCACTAACAAGAACAAGATGCTGCTTGTTTACAGCTATAAAAAGCTAACAGTATTACTCTCTCCTCTCACCAATTAGCCTTAAGACTGCCTTTCCTTGTTTTGCAGTCTCATCGGAATCTCTCTGTAAAGTTATAGATTTGAACTTGTTTTACAGTGTTGCGGAGTAACAGATTAGTTACATATTTAGTTACATTAAGATGCAATTTGTTGCATTGTATTACTTTTTATGTATAAAGTGTGTTCTTTTCTATAAGTGTGTTCAGCAAGATATTTTTCTCCAGTAACATTTCACTGTTCAGCCACAAATTAATGTAAGGGCAGATTCAGCTCTGACCAATTTGGACATTGGCACAGAATCTCTTGATTGTCCTGTGGTGTCTGGCACCGAGATGTTGGTAGCAAATTATTTTGGGTCTGCGGGTTGAAGGGTGGGTCCTCTGTAGATCAGGCTTGAACCAGAACAAGCCTTGTTCTGACTTAGATCACGGGGGTTGTACAGATTTAGATGAGGGGAGTCTGGGAACCTGTTCAGTGCCTCATATTCCTGTTCAGTCTTCCATAGGTAGCAGTTTAATGGACATGCCATTTTCACTCAGTGTTACATGCAATAATAATAAAATTACTTCAATGAAAGGAATTACTTAAATGCTGAAATAACACAAAATAAATGATTGAACGTGTTGAAAATTTAGCTTCACATAATTTAGTCTGTAATCTGTTAAAGTACATGTTAAAAGCAATGCGTCCAATTCTGTTGTTTAATCTCTTGTCGCCACATCTGTCCTCCTTTTCAGACCATTCTGCCAAAACATACACAGTTCATCACGTCACAGAAAACCACTCTGAGAACAGAGAAGCTGAAGTAGTTCTTGAAACTGTGGAGGCCACTATGCCCGAACCCACTGATACCACAGCAGCTCCAACTACTACAACTTCAACTACAACCAGCACTACTACTGCTAGTGGCACAACTTCCACCACTACTGCACCCAGTACTGTCTCTACCCAGAGTGCACCGGCATCTGAAAGACCAGCTCCGACCATTGTGCTAATGCTTGACAACTCCAACAACAACAGCCGACCCACTCTCCACAGAGCAGGTATGTCACGAACACCCTGCTGCCAGTGAGCTGAGTGGGTTTTTTTTAGGTTTTGACTCCAGTAACAGAGACCATTTTAGCAGCAGTAAATTGTGAGGTTCTCCCTGCCAAGACATTTCTGTGTGTGAAATTGATTTAAACCCATGTCCTTCTCTCCCAGGCAAACATGGTGAATGTTCTGCTTGTTACTTTCAGGAAAGATCCTCAACTGTGAAGGGACTTTAGCATCAATTGAGCTGCCAGAGAAGCAGCACAGTTATGGGCGCAATGAGGGTGCCTGGATGAAGGATCCCCTGGCTAAAGATTCCAAGATCTATGTCACTAATTATTACTATGGCAACAACCTTGTGGAGTTTCGCAACCTGGACAACTTCAAACAAGGTGCCCATCAAATGACACTTTTCACAGTATTCTGAACAATATGTCGTACACTTCAGTAACATTTACCATGCTCTATGCTTTAGGCAAGAGGTGACACTCCTAACACCCAACAGGTAGCCAGTGATCTGTTTAAGGTTAGGGTTTGGTTCACATCTGTTTATTTATCAGGCGAGCACCCTGAAACTACTCTTGAGGGACTGCTATCACTTGTATTACACTTTCCCCACAAGCCTTACCCATTTGGAGGTGCTCTGGCCATAGATGGTAAAAAAAATGGGCGTAGCCAACATGACATCACCCACTGGTTTTGGACTCTGCATTCTGAGGTTTCATTATTAGTATTTTGGCAGCCTCTATGTTGGTTTTTGAAGCCAGAAGTAAATTAATAGGGTTGAAAGGGTGGAGTGCCACCAATTCATCAGCTAACATTAGTTAACTTAGTTAGTAAATTGAATCCTTGAAATTCGCAGACATACATATCTGGTAATTAATAGTAGGTCCATCAGCGATGGACTAATAAATAATAAAAT
>VUQK01007035.1:1485-13454 GCA_015106715.1 Bujurquina vittata | reverse complement strand
ACATCACCCACTGGTTTTGGACTCTGCATTCTGAGGTTTCATTATTAGTATTTTGGCAGCCTCTATGTTGGTTTTTGAAGTGCCTCCTTTGAAGTGAATCCTTGAAATTCGCAGACATACATATCTGGTAATTAATAGTAGGTCCATCAGCGATGGACTAATAAATAATAAAATATACTCTAATTTCACATACAAACACTGAAGAACAAGCCATAATACTCGTCAGATAATCCATTAAAATGCACCAAAAGGCTCCAATTTATTTAATGACCAATTTAATGACTGCAAGCAGTAAAGGAAGCCTAGCAGGTTACCATTGTCTCTGCCTGGACAACTGTCAAACACTGCAACTATGCCCCTAACTCAAGGAGGGAAACTATCCATACAGGCCAAAAGCTACTCTGTAAACCAGGGTTATGCAAGTAACCTAAAGTGTTTGTTTGTTTGTTTTTAATTGAAGTGGTATTTAGATGGAAGTAACGTTCATATTTATCCACCAATTGATCTTACAAGGAGAGAATCATCTAATCATATGCAGCTAGTTTCCCTAGCTAGAATTTCCTTTCAAATTGATAACTAAGACAAATAGCCCTAATGTTTACTTCATCATCTTCACAATCAACAAAACTGTGTAGATTAATTTGTCCTCAGAGTGCTGTGCAAAAAGTTAAAAAATCATTTTAAGCCAGTTCTGAATTTTACGTATATCTCAATGAGTTCCAGAATTACTAGTATTTTGAAATTTAAAGGAAGCTATTCCTTAATTCATGTTACGGTTTAGATTAGATTAGAAGTTTTTTAAAGCAACTTACAGTCCCTACACTGTTTACAAAAGAGCACACCTTTTTTACTGCATCTTTTACATCATCTAGCCTAAAAGCTGCAATTTTCTTTCTGTATAATGGTTTTGGATTTTACATTATAGTTTAGTTTTATTGTGTTGGATCTTTTTCCCTCTAATTCTGTGTTTTTTATTAGCTTTTATTTTTTTGGTTTAATGCTTAGTTTTTCTTTAGTTTTCATTGGTTTTAGTATTAGTTTTAGTTTTTCATACATAAAGATTCAAGGTGCAACAAATTTATCAGTGCATCTTCCCAGTTGCGGTGTATTAACCAGCCAGCAGTAATTTTTTCGGTGACAACAGCCCATTATGGGTGTCACCGTGCTGCATGGCAGCAATGCTTATTCTCTGCTGGAGCTGCTAGAGACCTAGCTTGGTCAGCTACTCACTAATCAGACTTCTGGGCTGTGTCTTTGTGGAGCCTAGGTACGCAACCTATGTAAGCAGCCGACGTCATTGCCGCATTTATGATTGTGTAGCTGCATTATGTGTGTTAATTACCTTGTGGTCATGTGCTGGTGTTTTACATGTACCAGCTGACAGAAACAAAAAATGCTGGGACCTCCGTGGTCCTTGCTCTTTGTTCATTGCCTTCCTCCCATTCTGATAGTTTCAGCAGCCTCCCTCCAGAAATTTGTGAGTCCTTATGCTGATGCTCTGATTATTATTCCTGATTGTTATTTTCTCACTGATAATTTCAAAAACTGCGGCAAAATGTAGACAGAAATTCATGAGAGGACTCGACTGTGCTGAACAGGGCAATCCCAGTCGTTGCCAGCTGTAGGCTTTAGTTACATTTCTTGAGAGGCACAGGTTATGTTGTAGGTTACTGCGCAGGTTGAGAGGGATTTCTGTAGCCACCTTTTATGCGCGCTTCTCAGGTGGACTTTGAGGTTGGTGCAGTTTTCCACTCGAGTGTTCCACACATTTTGTCATCATCCACAACAGCACACTTGCTTCTATCTGTCTCGCTGTTGTACTTAACGACAGCTCATATGTGATTCATTCTACCAACTTTTGCTGTTGCCATTATTTTGCAGACTGGTGCGGTGAGCAGACACACACACACACACACACACATACCGTACACACAGTGAGGTGCCGTATGGCGCTCCCTGCTAAAACTGCTAGAGTGAAAAAACGATTTCATATCAATCCACAAGGCTTTTAAATAAACTCACAAAAATGAAAACAAAGGGCATCTATAATATATATATCTATAATTTCATTTTTTTTAGTTAGTTTTGTAAACCCACAATACAGTTTCAGTTAGTTATCTTTTTTCCTTGTAATAACCATTTTTATTTATTTCAGTTAACAAAAATGTTTTTTTATTTCAGCTTGTTCATTTTTGTTAACGATAATAACTGTGTTCCCAACCTACCGGCCTAATGGCTTTAACCTATAGCTTTGTTTTCTCTTCTAACATCTGTGACACTGATTCATGCTGATAATCCAATGAGCTCTGTAAGATTGATGAGATCTGTGGAATGTAGGTCTTGGTTGTTTCATGGCTCCAGTGGGTGGGAAAATCCACTCCTTTCACATCCAAATCAACTGAGGAATTGGATTACACTCTCTAAGAGAGTTAAGACGATCTCCCCTTTTAGGATTTGACTTGTTGATCTAGATGTGGTTGGACAATGGGCTTTCTAAACGCACTTACATGTGAGGCATCCTGCAGTGTGGTGAGCTCAGAGCTGTGTGCGGATGACTAAGTATCTTGGTGAGTGGCGGTGATGCCTGCTGTTCCCTGACATGTGCTCTGGCCTTTCCTTTGAACTGGGCACAGCAGAGGAGGATTAAGTGTATGGCCTTAGGGATGGGCCAGGTTTGTGTGCATATGTGTATAAAGGGGAATGGGGGGGACACATTGTTTTTGTCCTTCATTGGCCCTCAATTTTCATCATTATCAAAATTAGACATGAGGTTGAAAGGTTAGGATAGCAGATAGGAAAATGATAGCTACAGTAAAGGACTTACATTTTAAGAAGTGAAAGCTAATTAATAATTACATTCCAATATAAAGACATATCAATGAGCTACATCTCCAATATGTTGGACTAATGTCTATTTCAATACATTGTAACATATTTAATGCCTCTACCAAAATCAGCTTTGCTGGACAATTAAAGAGGTGTTTATGCATACTGTCGCACCAAATTTCTCACTAATGTATTAAGTTTTATAACGCATTCAAAGCTGAACTAGTAAAAAAAAGAAAAAAAGTAATAAAAAATATTGAATTTGGATATTCTAAATTCACAAAGGCTCTATAAAAAGAGTTGGACCTTATAGCAAAGTGATGAGTTACTAGCAATCTAGTGGATGCTGAGAGGTTGACTAGGCTTAAATATAACCTGTCCTTTATTTGAATCAAAGTAGCAGTCATTGAGTTATTGAGTTATTGGACAACACAATATGTTCATTGACAAATGGGACTTGAGTATTCTGTGGTTATTTACTAAATAAGCAAAATCTGACATAATATTCTTATTTACCCTAGGGCGCTGGAGCAACCTTTTCAAACTGCCTTACAACTGGATAGGCACAGGTCATGTGGTTTACAACGGAGCTTTCTACTACAACAGGGCCTTCACCAAGAACATCATCAAGTATGATCTGAGGATGCGATACGTTGCAGCATGGACACTGCTGCATGATGTTGTTTATGAGGACACCACTCCCTGGAAATGGAGGGGCCACTCCGACATTGACTTTGCAGTGGATGAAAGTGGATTGTGGGTGATCTATCCTTCTGTGGACTACGACTACAATGACCAAGAGTTGATTGTCATCAGTAAACTCGATCCAGGAGACCTGTCCTTGAAAAAGGAAACAACCTACACAACAGGCCTCAAGAGGAACTCTTATGGAAACTGCTTCATCATCTGTGGCGTTTTGTACGCTGTCAACGTCTACAACCAGAAAGAAGGTGAGGTGAGCTATGCTTATGACACCCACACCAACACCGAAGCCATCCCACGTCTGCCCTTTACCAATGAGTACTCCTTCACCACCCAGATTGACTACAACCCAAAGGAAAAACTTTTGTACGCCTGGGACAATGGCCATCAGGTCACATATCGGGTAAACTTTGTTGACGAGTGAGCATAATTAGTTTGTGCTGCAGATTTGCTAGCAGTAGACCTGCCTGTGTGATACCTAAATGGAAAGACGATTCTCACTATTTGACAGCCTAAAAGCAGCCATATTGGACTCAACAGGACAAAGGATGAACCTACACCAGCCTTCCAGTACAATGCATGCCATTCAAACACCAGACCTCAAAGTGTACCAAGCACATTTGCCTCAAACATGTATTGGGTTATGACTGTACGATATGTTAATAGTATGGACAGGGAACAGTGGAAATAATCTCACTGGTTCAGTTAAAGTTGACAATTAGCACAGAGATTACTTTACGTTCACTTATCAAATGTCAGCAGGCTGGCAGGCTTTACTCTACTAGAGGACAGATCGGTATGAAGGGTAAGTTTAAAATTTTAAAGTTTAAAGTTGTTGTTTTTTTTCTCCATGTCTACATTGTTTCAGCAAAGCCACATGGAAGCTCACAATTTAAATTTAGCACTGCATGTCATTGTAGCAGTTTCTAACATTGAGCAAGCATGTACTAAATAGAAGCTTGAGAGTTCTGCGCTGTAGCTTAGCTGTATATACATACAATATATATATATATATATATATATATATATGAAAAGGTGTGCTCATAAAAGAAGGCATAGTGTTTGGCATTATAGAACAATGGTCAAAAGTGAAAGTAGCCTGATAGCAATCAAGATTATTTTGACAGCTGTATGCTTGTAACTGTCTTAGCATGTTGTAGAAGCAAAACAGAAACTTGTGGCAACACTTTACAGAGAAGAGGAGAAAGTCTGAAGTGGAAATCTCCAGCAACACTTTTCGTACAAAGAATAAAATTGTTTGGGCTTCATCAGGGCAAATGGAAAAGTCCAAACTTGTCAGCCGAGCAGTAAAGTTGCTTTGGAATTTTGCAATAACATATTTACTGCTACCTACAATTTAGCTTTTAGCCTGCTGTCTATAGTTATTCACCAGTTAGACAAGCAGGTAATGACTATGTTATGAACCTACTAACACAGATAAGTCAATGAACTTTGGTCTTTCGCGTTTTGGCACGATCAGCCTCTGCTACTAACATATCACGGCTAGTTTTAGCCGCCATCATCAAGATTTCCAGTCATAGGTACTGCCACTTTTATCTAACGCTCCACACCTTTGGCATTTAACTCAGCCAATGAGATTATTTCTGCCTCTACAGCTCTGCTTCTGGGAAATATTTGCAACACATAGTTATTTTTTTCACTTGCCCATCTTATCCATCCTGAGACCACGCACTTTGATTGTGACTCTGCTTTGATTGTTAATCTGGCTTCATGGTGTTTCCTGTCTCTTTACTGTTAACACTGTTTTGAGGGACTGTGTCAAAATTAATGCGAACTATAAAACAAATAGTGTCCACAAAGTTTTTTGTAAATATTTTCATGATTTTTTTTTTAAAGTAGCATTCGACTTTTTATATTCCATGCACCTGGTTACAATTTTGTGTAAAAAAAAAGAAAGAAATATATATATGAAGCTTTACTCATTTTTAATGACATTTTCATTTACTCACTGTAATTACTGAGTATTTTTCATCACAGTGGAAAGTGTGATCAGTCATGCAGCTGCAAAAGGTGCACTGCACCATTAGCCGTGCCATCTTCGTTAAAACCATGAATGTTTTTTTGTTTTTTTTGACAACATATACTGAGGATTATAAGCTTTAAAACACATGAGGCAACTCTTTATAAAAGTATATAGTGTTGTTTTGGTCTTGTACACCATTCATGTTTGCCTAATCTTGGAGGTCTTTAAGTTTATTCCTAATGGTAATATAATTTGCAGTAATTAGTTCAAATCTTTACAGACATGTAATGCAACATAAACATAGCACTTGCTGGCTGTGTGTGTCTTTGCCATGAAATAAAATTTCCATTATAACAGTTTGTTGTAAGTCTCATAAATCACTCCACTGTGACCCAGTACATGCCATGGCACAGAAGGACTCTCCCTGTCCACCTTGTGTTGAAGGGGCAACAGCCCAGTGACTCAGATCTTCTGCTTTCTGGGGAACAGAGCTCTCATGTGCTGTGTTTAATTCTGGGATAAGGTTCACCATGCTCCACTTGATCTAAGTCCTAAAATACACAAAGAGCAGACCCATGTCATGGTAATAAGGGCTGGGCTGCCTTCATCTTGGCTGCAGATTTGAAAATTTCCAACTTGAGCTCCACGTCATGCAATTCTGAAGGGAGACACAAAAATAAACCAAGAGCTGCATGTGGGTGTGGTACTTTCATGCATGTGGTCTTCATTTGGCAGAATCAAATCCCCGGTTCTGTTATGAGAAGATGTTGGTGCACTGTGTTCATTTCGACACCCGTACAGTGAGGTTCATTAATGAGTGCAAGCCAAGACCGTAGCTTTGATGAGTACAGCTCTAATGTTGTGTCTAATCACGAATGCTGTCACAAATGTTAACATGTTGTGATGAACACTGAGAATTTATGGCCTCATGGCCAACACAAAGGCTCTCCTGTGGATAAATCAGGTCTTGACGTGCTCCTATTCATGTCAGTAGGGTCTCCTGATTATCAGAATCATGCAGCATCATGACCTCGCGGTACCCGGGGTGGAAAGCCTTTGTCCCCCATGCTGCATGCTACTGTGAAGCCTGTAACTGTACTATCGAGCAATATCATTCACGTACAAGATGTAATTGCTTCACTATGAGGAACTTCCTTTGCGTGATTCAAGCGCTTTTATAGATGCACGCCCAACCCTGCAACAATACATCAGGACCTCAGCATATTTTTCTAATTGTAAACATAAAGAAAGGCATACACATTAATCCATAACTCAGTGGAACACAGCTGAATGAGGTGTGTTACATGACTTGGGTAAAAATCCCAACCTTGCCCCTCAAATGGTATGCAGCAAAACGTCATGTGGTGACAGATACTTTGAATCAGTCCAAAGACAACCAAGCAGCAGGGACATCAAAACTGGTTCACAATGTAGTCCAATCCAATAAGCAGACTAATATTAACTTGTGCATTTAACAAGGTTTTCAAAGCCAAATTTGACTCATTTTGCTCATAACCCTCTAATATCCACCAGGTCAAGTTGGCATTCTATCTAGAGTTAGTCTAGAGTTAAAGTTTTAAATAAATAAACTTTTTTATTTATTTATTTATTTTTTTTGTTTTCATATTTGGGACACCCAAATGGAAATGCTTTCACAGAAATAAAAACTGTGTAAAACTTAATTTCAAGTCTATGTCTTGAATACAAAACCCAACTCCTGACTCTGGATGGGTCACCAGGAGGGTTTTAATAGCTTAAAGGAGCTTTGTACCTTCCAGAGATCTTTTGTGAACTTAAGACGTTTGAGCTGCCTGATAACCACCACATTTGCTATATGTGTAGCAAGTGTATCTTGCTACACAGCACACAAAAAAATGCTGCATGATAAATAATTCATTAATTGTCAACTTGTTATTTATGAATATTTGCCAGTTTGCACGTACAGACTTCAAAGTGGCATTACATTTTGCTAAAGGGTAGAAACAACATGGTTAGACCAGGAAACAGAAAGTCTGGGACTTCTGGTCTTGAATTTGGGAATTCTTGATTTTGATTCTGAACTTAATTTTTTAAAACACGTGAATTTTTATTTTCAACATTGACTCTGGCTGTGTTCTGCCTCTGCTTAAATCACGCTTATGGCTGAAAGATAAGAGAAGAAGTGCCACAGTGATTGGCCATGGATTTATGATTTGCACGCAACACTACAACTCTCTCCTCTTCAAAAAAGAAATGTAGAGCCCTGCCATGTGACAAATCTTTCAAGTTAATCTTTAAGCTATTAGTAGGAAATAGAAAGTTTTCCATATGTAACATATTGCACACACATTTGTGCTCAAAATAAAGCATGTGTAAACAGAAATGGGACTCATGATTGCTCAAGTGTAAAGAACTACAATGTGACTTTAATTAAGAACCTTTGGGTTATTTCCTGTAGCAGAAAAGAAAAGGTCAGCTGAACAGGATGTAAGAGCAGAGGAGAGACAGTCAACATGTGGCACCATCCTTTTTAGAGCTGCATTGAAGTGTGTGATTGATCAATCCTCTTTCAATCCCCTAAGCTTCATGAAATCTTGTGTGTAAAATAGCCCAATAACAATCCAATTATGAAGTGCTACTCTCTGCGCTTGTCTAAGGGTGCTGGCACACACTCAATAATGTCCCATGCTCTTTGCAAAGGGGGGTTTCCTGAGGTTTAGGCTAGTGAGGAGCACACCAAAGAATGCCATTGTGTTAGATACAATGGAGGCCTTTGGAAATTATGGAGGAGGAGAGGTTGTGTCAGGACCTCACATCAACATTTTGTAGGAGAAGCCCAGACAAAGATGCGCTGAAACACCCACTGATTTTGGCATGTGACTGAGGCAAAACACTGCAGGGCAAAAACAAATCTCACAGATTATTTACGATGGTGTAATATTCTTCCAAGCACATTAATAAGTCATCTGCAAACAGTATTGAACTGTTGCCAGTGCTACATTTTGATGTGAATACAATAGAGGCTTTTAGATGACTAGATAACAGGTAGTCTGGCAAATGCAACGAGTCTAAATAAAATACACAAATGGAATCATAGATTCCTTTCCAAAATTAATAAAACATATCTTAATATTTGGCGCTGAAGGGAGCCCGATCTGTTCACTGTGTGAGGGGAATATGCATCTGTCAGCAATCAGGGACAATAGAGCTGTGCTGCATCCGGACTTTGACTAATAAATCACTGAAGTAATATTACAAAAAGAGGAAGATAAAATGAACATTTAGCAATACCTCACCCCACAGTCATTATTGTGCATTCAAACTGTACCAATCAGCATGTTGCCAGAACCTCTCGGAGATCAGGGCATGTGTCTTCCAGACTTTTTTTCACTCAGTTTGCTTTATTGTTTTCCAGAAGTTGTTTTCTTTGTATTTGCATGTTGTAATTAGTGTATATTTAGTTCAGCACGATCAAGCCTGAGTTAACCTCTTAATATCCACCTGGTCATTGGTAAGCCATCTAGGGTTAGGGTTATTTGATAGGGTGCTTATTACTAAATATTTTCTGTTTTGATTCTTAGTTTCCTTCCTGAGCTTCTCAGTCCTGAATTCTTAGTTGTTTACTGTTTATTTTAGAGTTTATTCGTTCCCTCTACGTTTTCCTTTTGTGTACTTTCCTCATGTTAACTTTACTGTTATGTCTGAGTTTCCCTGTTTAGTTACTGATACGTACTTCCTCTTTTAATCTGCTAGTTAGTCGTCTTCTCTGTCCTGTCTTTAACTGTGTCAACCTCTCCTAATTGCCCTCATGTGCTCCGCCTTTAGACTTTGTCTCAGCAACTGCTTTGCTCCTCGTTGTCTTCCCCGTATACTCGCTGCCAGTTTATGCTTCGTGAATTTAGTTTGCTGCTTCCCTTCATGGACTTTCTACTTTTTCTTTCTCACCAGCATCAGTAAAGGCTTTTGTTTGTTTGATAGATCCCTTTATCGTCATTGTTACAAGAACAACGAAATTAAAAGTGCCATCAGCGCCTAAAAAACAGACAAATAAATAAAATAATAGCTCTAGTGTCTAATCATCAATTTAGTTTGGTTGTTGCTGCAACCTGCAATTCATGGCACTACCCATAGTTGGGCCGACAGTGACCTGGAGGATGATAAGAGTTTCTTTTGTCAAAACAGTTTATGTATTTATGGTGTCAGTAAGATATATTGCATATCAATTCATTCTCATTTCAAGACATTGAGTGTTTTATCTATAGAACCCCTTGGAGTAAAAAAAAAGGGGGGGAGGGGTCTAGGTTGCTTATTCTATTTTAGGAAGTATGCAAAAAATAGTTAAAAGCGTTAAGAATTATTACCAATCTAAACTAGTCAAAATTGCATAAGTATTATTGTAGCCAATTTATAATTTTTGCTGTAGTTTCTTTGTCATTGCAACGTGTTATAATATTATGCCTTAATTGGCTGTACATTTACTGGGTGCAATCAGTCTAACGTTTTGCCACTTGAACATTTGGCCATGGCAGTAGTAGTTATCCCTGCTCCCAGTTGCTCCCAGGAACTATTTGGTCTGAAAGCATAAGCTATGGTAAAAATGTGTTTGTTTGTTTTTTATATCAGAATGACAGCTGACTCCAGAGGTTTCTTCCTCACCTTCTAGTCATCTGGATTCAGCAAGGATGCGTCAAATGCATATTTACTCTTCTGTTCCAGTTTCATTGCAAGTCTAAATGTTGTCTTTACAACCATCATAGTTACGACCTTAAACACACCCACTGACATTTTGCTCTCAGTGAATAAATTGATATACATTAGTGAAAACTTGCCATGTAACTCTTCCAAGATTCTCTGTCCATTAGAAGTGGAGCAGGAGTGATGACTTTTTTTACAAGCCAGGCTCTGAAAGGGAGAAAATCCCTTGGAAGAGGGCTGTCAAATTACTTCCAGACCACAGTTATACTGGCAACACCTTCTATTCTTCTTCTTGAGGAACACAAGAACAAATATATAAGAAGGTATCCCTCTATATATGTTTATTGTTTTGTTTTGGAGGGTAGGTCAGGTCAGTGTGAGAGGGAAAGGGGAAGTGTAATGTATTAGGATGGGAAGCCTGGATGTGGTGGAGAAACAGGGTGACCTGGATTTGGGGTTAGGCTAACAACAGTGAATGCAGGATTACTATGTCCATCCCAACAGCTGCCCTTGGCTGGCATAAAGTACAGTACCAGAGTGAGTTGAGCTGCAGTCTTCAGTCAGCCCCACTGTCTGTCACACTGCCACACCCAGCACCAGATGCCAGGTCTAAGCAAATGTCAACATCACTCTGCAGCTGAAGGAGTAATAAATTGTTGCCTCATCGCAAACAAGATTTATTTGATTGATTTGTTCACAGAAAACAAATACAAGCCTGGTGTACAGTCCCATTTCCAAAACACACTGAGATGCCGTGGAAACAGCCAGTAAAAGCAGAATGTCGTAATTTTGAGATCATTTAAAGCCCGTTTAACCGAAATCATTATGAAGTCAGTTTATCAAATACTGACACTGAAAACATTTTTTTTTTTCTTTTTTTGAGACTTCATCAGCATCAACCTGAAATTTGGGCCAGTTTGAAACAGAAGTTGATTTTGCAATTTTACCAGAGAACAGTGGTCAGAATGGGACTTGCATAGAGCGAAGCAAAAAAAGCTTCAGTGCTTTGAAGCTGTTTGGACTTACTTGAGAAGATGACCTTGAAAGGGAGACTGGACAAATTTAAATGAGGTAAGGCTTTTGGTTTTTTATGGATTTGTTCGCGGAATTTTGAGCTGTCACCTTCCGGAAATTCTGCGTCATGAGCAACAGGAGAAAGACTGTAGCCCTATATTGTGGAGACAGGCTAAATGTACTGTTCTGAAGCAAAAGTAAACAGCTTTTGAAGCGTATTAGTTAGAATTATTATTTTCTTTGTGTCCTGATTACCAAGACTTGGAGAAACAATTAAAAAACAAAACAAAACAAAAAACTAAATTATATATTCTGATTGCATAAGATGAGAATTAGAATTGAGGCTGCCCTGGATGATGATTTTGACCCCAGATATTGACCCCACATGGTGCTACCACTGCTTGATCATAGAGAAAAAAAAACTGATCAAAAAGATGCAAAAGCTCAATATCATAATAAAGGTAATGCTAGATACTGTAAAAACAGCAATGCTGTATTAAAAGCTAGAGGAGGAGTATTTTCGCTTATGACTGAATCAGAGCAGTGCTGATATTTAGTTCATCTTCACTCCCTCAAGCCTGATAATGCTTACATTTGGCAATTCAATTCTGCCTAATGTTCTTGTAATGGTTTTAATGCATCCCAGTGCTTCACTTTCCTCTCAAGCGTGTGCTTATCTTGGCTTTTTGTTTAGTCTCTAGTTGTATGATTTTAGGATGTCTCCAAAAAGTGTAACTAAATGTCATTTGCAAATGGTCATTACGGGTGG
>VUQK01007034.1:24699-44699 GCA_015106715.1 Bujurquina vittata | reverse complement strand
TTAATGAGACTTGCACTGTAGGGTAGTTTAGATCTCTCAAATACGAGATACCAGTCCTCTACCCATTTCAGTCAGTTTGACTTCCTCCTGCATGTGAGAGACGTGATCTCGCCTATTAAATATAATACCCCATGAAATAGTGCAAACTTAAATATTAAAAGGGGCACTATCATGGCCTTTCACTTCTTGGCTTAAGCTGATGTCATCACGCACACAAATAACACTATTAAGAATCTCAAGGCACAGCCAGTGTCAAATATGTTACTCCTTGTACTCCAAAAACTGCTGCAATCTCTTCCAATGGTCTGCAGACAGCTGAACAGCACTGAGGATCAAACAAAAACACCAAGAGTTACAATACAACAACATACAATTTTCTTCCTTAATCACATAAAATACCATTCATATTTTTTTATATGCAGCCTTACTTTAAGTGATCACCAAATGTGGTTGTTATCCTGTAGATGGCAGTCTTTAGTGTGGCCCTGAGAGCAAAGCGCAGTGTTTTGTATGTTGAGTCCCCCATGCTGCTCATTGACCTGACAGGCTTACTGGAGGCATGAGGCAGCTTGAAGTGTCGATCTACAGCCTGCAGACGAGGAGGACACAAATGTTCTCAAGTATGTGTACTACTTGAAATGGTCATTGTATTTAATCAACCTATTGTGTTAAAGTGTTTCACACTGGAAAAAAATACTTTTTTTTTTAACTGTTTTCACAAAATTATTTTGGGTGTTTTCTAGCTCCTACTTTGAGCGCAAGAAAATTCATGTGCACCTAGTGATGGTTTCAACTAGATATGTAAATGCAGACAAAGAAGGTACGATTTTAAAACAAAAACACATTAAATTCATACATGATCATCCAAATTTGAATCTAGAGTGAAAAAACACAGTTTGGTGTTTCATGCTGTACAATTTCTAATGTTGACAATTATGTGTTCCTAAGACAACACCCTGGTTACTCCATAGATTATTAAACCCATTTTCCCAGTGGAAACTGATGTCTTAGCTTATTATAGGAGACTAAAAGTGACAGTATGGCCCAACACAAAATAGACAAAGTGTACTTGTGTGAGACTACAACTATCAAATGTAAATGAACATTTTTATTTGTTTGAGGTAAGTTTCTATTTAATACTCGGCTGCACTGAGCCATGTGGCCATTCAAATACTCTGAATAATAATTAACACTTCTTTTTCCATTACATCACTAACTGTGTGGACAGTGCTAATACACTGACCAAATTTCATGTCTAAGTGTATCCAGCACAGGCACAGCAACTTACCTCTTGTAAGACTAGCATGCAGCTGAGAATACTGGGTAATGTAGTCTGTACAACCCCAAACTGATCTTCAGAGAATGAGGCTTGAACAAGGTAAGACAGCCCTTTATGAAGGAAATATTTAAAAAAAAAAAGAAAAATTTATTAAAATGAACTTTTTGGGCCAAGATGGAATTCAAATTAAACGCAATCCTTTCTTCTTACCTTCCAAAGCCCAGATGTGGGCCTGGCTGTCAGCAAAGAGAGCTTGACTGGAGGCCTCTGGCAGCTGCAAAACACAATTGTATCTAGCAGGAGTTTCTTTTTTTTAATTGACAAAAGCAGATCCAGAATACTAAATCAGGAAGTTGTTAGAAGGGCACACGTCAGTGTGACTACACTACAGCATGCAGGTGTGGTTAAAAGGAATATACATAAACCTCAGAGAGTAGACTAACCACACTAGTTTCTACACAGAGGAAGCAGAGAAATGTCAGTAATGAGGTTTTGCAATGATAATCTCCATGTGTGATCAGAAAAGGAAATTCTAAGCATATGCACCCAGCACTTATATAATATTTAAATAGCTTTGTAGGCACGTGTCACATGACCCCTTAATTCAAGCTTTAAGGGTAATTAGTAAGACTCACTGTAACAGCTACATGAATGGAAAAGAGCTGCATTAGTAATGCCTCCACCATTAAGCCCAGAACCAGGAGATAAATTAGGAATAGATACCATGTGAGAATGATAGATTTGTTATAACAAAAAACACCACGAAACAAAAAAATCTGCCAAGTCAGATAAGCATGCTGGAGCCCCCCAGTGTTGAAAAGCTTAAGGGAGATAGCATGCACATGCCACACATTCTTACCTTATTAAATAAATACATTATCAGCACCCGCTTTGCCAAGAAATTTTTAACCTAAATGAGACAATTAAATGTAGAGGTGTTTTGGTATTACAAGTAAAACAAAACAAAACAAAAAGGAAAACAAATGGCTTTTCACACTTAAGGCTGAGCTGAGGCCCTGATTTAAAGTGAAAATACACTTCTAAAAAAAGACATATGCTACCTTTAAACAGGCTCCAGACTAGATAAATTTTTTCCAGACCTTATTTTTCAATTTTTACACCTGTGCATGCCTGACTGTTGGCTTTTGGGAAGTTAGAAATGCTGGATGAAGCTGATCCCTGTGTTTGACTCCTATAATAATATTCCAGAATTAATAAGTGTGAAAAGTCATGTCAGAAGCACAGTGCAGGACAATAAAAATACATCATTTGGTGTTGAGACAAGGTTTTAGTACCTGTTCTTTTCTGTTCTGGAGGAACTGAGCCAGAAAGCTTGGTTTGGAGGGTTCCTGCTTGTCACTGGGAACTGAAGCTGGTGATGGTGGGGGACTGCCATTGCCATGGGAATCTGTAACAACAGATGCTTATGAGTTAAAATACAACTCAAAAATGGATAATCTTATCAGATCAAACAATATGATCACAGTCAAAAGTATCACCTCACTGTCAAAAAAAAATAAGGGGAACTGTGCCAGCCATGGCTGTCAACACAGATCTGACAGTTTCTTTTGTTTAACATTGGATCCCAATGCAGCTTTATGATGTGAGCAACCTGATGGCTCCCATTGTTCCCTACTCACCTGTGGAGGTGGTCCAGAGTTTTGGCACTCTCCTCATGATGTGTGGACTCTGCACTGTGCCATACCACGGTGAACCTTGCTCCAGAGGAGACGCGAGACGCCGCAGCGCAGGAGATGCGAAAGGGCTGTCCAGATCAGGAGTGAATGGGGCTGTTAGAGGGCTCTGCTGGCCTCCTGTAATGGAGCGAGCAAACACTGAACCTGGAGTTTTCATCAGAAGTGTAGGCCTTGGACTCATTAGGTCTTCTGTACCTGAGGTTAGGATTTATAATAATAAAAAAAAAAGGTAAAGTTTATACATACTGTCTTACCATCCAGTATATACAGAAGATTCATATCAGCCAATTGTATATCAATATACCTGATGTCTCAGAAGAAGTCTTCCTTTCACTTCCACTTGACATGGATTTGGCCCTGCCATTGGTTGCTACAGTTTCATGATGGGCTACAAGTCTCTGGGTCAGATCAGCCAACAGAGAGAGGCACTCTTTACTGATGGCATTCCAGTTATGGGGATGGCCTCCTGGGAAAGACAAAAAAAAATGTAAAAAGAGAATATATTCTGAGTTACACAAAAGGACAATCTGAATATTTGACATGTCAAGATTTATTCTGCAAAAGAACTACAGCTACTGCCTTGCTTGTTTGATGTTTGTGACTGATTCAATTTATTAGTTGGATGTGAGGTCAGATTGAACCTGACCACTGCCTGACTACAACAATCTAGATATCATGTGCCAGATATCACGTTCATATGAATGGGACAAAAATAAAAACTATCAGACCTGGCTGACTCAGACTGAAGACTTCACAACGTCGTGATGGAGAATGCTGAGACAGCAGAGCCAAGTCCTGCAAAGCTAGGTACTGAAATTTGGGAAAATGGTGCCAAAATTTGGTAGTCAGTGGGTTAAAAAATGAATATGCTTGCAAACATATAAATATGTATTGTACCTACCTTTAATATCATTGGCTGCTTTTCAGTAAGTACTTTAGGAAGACAATGGTCTACAGCTTCAGTAAAAGATGACTGCACAGGGAAACTGTATCCCTACAAAGGAAATTTATTATGTTTAATTGTATTAAAGTCTTTAAAAGATAAATCTCAAGATAGTGTAGTCAAATTTTGCATTTCAGCTCTTAGAAATTCAATGCATTGACACTTCTGCCCCCTAGTGTCAACAAATAAAAACACAAACAGGAGTTGTCTTCTCAGCTAACTAATATTCAAATGGTCAGCAAAGCTTAATTATGCATTGTGTAACGATTAACAGGATCAGCTTTCCCCTGAACAACTTAACTCTGAGTCGGTCAGATTTATAAGATGACAGAAGAAAGGATTATGGGGGCATTTCACAAAAGCAATAGTAAAAAGTGAAGTTATGAAGTGTCGTCAAAATGTCGTCAAAGCACTATACAACAAAAAAATGACAAAAAAAGTAACAAAATTAAAACAGTTAAAATAACTACAAAATATTAGAAAAAAAAATATTAACAACAAAAGTTGAATAGAAAGCAATCAGAAAAGCTTTCAACTGCCCTTTTAAAAAAAAAAAAGAAAAAAAGGAGTCCACAGAGTCAGCTCCAATCTCTTAGTCTTCACTCACATGAGAAACAATTAACAAATTCAGAGTCTGTGACTGAAGACAACGAGCAGCATTGTGTTTAAGAAGAAGCTGAGATAGATACATAGTCTGGAGCTTGTCCATTTAGTGCTCTGTATGCAAGAAAGAATTTCAAAACTGATTCTAAAAGTCAACAGAAACCCAGTGTAAAGAGTATAAAATAGGAATAATGTGAGCACGCTTGCTAGAACACATTCATGGTCTGGCTGCATCATTTTGTATCGCTTGGAGGCATGAAAGAGATGACTTCTCTAAGCCGGTAAACGGAGTATTACAGTAATCTGAGTGTGGCTCACGCTAACTATGGATCACAGTTTACAGTGTCCAAACTTTTGACTGGTGCTGTAAACAGGAATGTGAAATGAATTTTACATTTAAAACAAAGCCCAGAGAAAAATCAATTAAACCAAGATTACTGGACTTAGCAGATGAGTAGAAGGAAGGAATTGCTTGACTAACACTTGAATAGATTTCAAGAGGAGCTATAACCATAGCCTCCATCTTAGTGGAATTTAAAACAATGTAACTTTTATAGAGCCAGTCATTTAGGTGGGATCAACAGTCAACTACGGTGGAAAAAGATCATTGCAATTTGGTCAGTGGAGTGCTGCTTTTGAAAACCAAATTGAAAGGGGTCAGAAACCTGTAATTTGCATAATAAAGGATCTAAATGGACTTTTGGTAACTTTAAAAAAACAATAGTTTGCTAAATTGCAATTTAGAAATAATCCAACAGTTGATAGCAGTACTGGAGTCAAGATTCTTTTTTTTTAAATAACTGAATTACCTCAGCATTAAAATAGGAAGGAACGCAACCTTGCTTCAGTGAGTTGTTGCTGAAATATCCCCACTGTGGGACAATAAAGGCTGTTTCTTCTTCTGATAATTAATAAAACAATCAGGAGAATTGGAATTTAAATATTTAGATATCTAAACATTGCCTTTAACTTATACATACCTCAGTGAGAAAAATCCTAAAGAGCAGCAGTGTGATGTACCATGTGAAGAGAAGAAAGGTGGCACTGATCCAGATGTGGTAGAGCAGGGAGAGGTCCAGCAGTCCAGCTATACTGTCAAGGGAGTGGGCAGAGCTGGAAGGGTAGATCACACACAAATATGCTCAGAGTGAGTAGGCACATTGTAAGTACGTTGCCAAGTATTTGTGGTAAATTATATATGTACTACTAACCTGTCCAAGTGAAGATTCAATGTTTTACAGATCCATGTTCTCGGAATGTACCCTAGTAATAAAAAATTTAAGTACTTAGCACTTCCAGTAACGCTGTGCAGAAAAGGCTGAAAGCCAGATAAACAATGTCAAACACACAGTAATTAAATATAAAAGTCACTTAATAGACTAAACCACCAAGAAACTGCAAAAAAAACCAACAACAACAACAAAAACTCCTCAAGCAATTTATTCCAAAGCAGAGTGTCTAGAAGTTACTTACCCAAAAAGTAATACACAACAATATAGTTCCTGACAGAGTAAAGTGCCTGAGTGGCACTGCACTTCACCACCAAAGGAAGAGATCCCTTGAAACGCAGGTATTTGTATTGCTGGGGAAATAAGTGAACATGACGATATCACACTAGACAATCTCATAAAAATTGGTTAGAGATGTCATTGTTCAAGTTACATATATAAAGTAATTTTGATTGACTGGCACATGTGAGGCAAAGTCACTGACATACCTGAACAGTATGGAAGGAGACATAATTCATGTTGTGAACGACACCCAGCAGACTGTGAGAGAATCCAACAAAGGCTCCAGCCATCAAAAGGATGAGATGATATTCATTCAGACACATCTGAGTGTAGCTAGGGTTCCAAATAAATCAGTTAGTTTAAATTGTGGAAGAAATTTGTAAAGATTTCCATGAAAGTTTTATGTGGTAGCCACTTACCCATTATTCTGTGCACATGGGTAGCCCAGAGTTTCATATCTAAAACCGATGGTAACGGCAGAACACCAAGCCACTATTATTCCCATGATGCAGTGGACCAAGGAGTTAACAAGCTGTCGAGGATGGAGCAGCTGACCAAAGAGAGCAATTTTCGAGCACGCAATAGTTGGAATCACTGAAGGAAAAACAGTAAAAAGAAAGAAGTTACAACCAAAATTTTAAATTCTGAACAAAGGAATGCAAATGTATGTACGCAGACTCCATATTGGAACCATTTCAGCAGTGTATGCATCATATTATTATAACAAAGTGTGTTAAAGTAATAGATGGAATGTGTAACATGTTAAACCAATGCTAAATAATCCGGTATTTTAGTTGTCCTGAGAAATAAAATTTGTCATTTTACCAACATTTTTGTTATCGTAAACGTCTTTTTAACGAAGTGAGAGAGTAGTTGGGTTTCTCATGATTACCAATGTCTAAAACTTGATCATTTCAAATTTATTAATTACTTAACAGATAATATTCATGCAGGATCAAATGATTTAGTCCTATTAAACTGTATTATATACACTGATGCTAGCATCATACTACCTCACCCACAGATAGGTGGAGGGACTATCTGTGGGTGATGCAAAACACACAACCAAAATTGATGAAACTTTGTGCAAATATTCCTTAGAGGCACGGGAACATACAATTTCACTTTCAATTCCTCAATTCCTCATTCTTGTTATTAGTAAAAAAAATATATATTAAAATTCATATCCAACAGAATTTTTCATCTGATGCGATAATTGTTACTCTGGTATAAAGTTACTGTTTCATTGTCTTTTTCCATTTTAAATTACAACAAAGTGAACTACAAACCCTACACAAGAATAAGCTCCACATACAATTTATATCTTGGCAAATATTCGTTTTCGTTTTTATTTTTGAACAGGATGCTATTAGGGTACATAGACTAAATAAAATAAATCCAGACTATATATGCCATTGTCTGTTCATGCAGATCTCATTTTTTTAAATAAAAATATCCATCCATAAAAATTATATTTTTTTATTTTATTATATTGCATGCCCTTCTAGTTACAAGCTTTTTTTTTTGTCAACTGCACCATAACAATGAACTGGTGCCATAATTTTTGCTTCACTAATGAAAAATTACTCAAGTAACATGAAATACAATGAAATACACAAATAAAATGTCAGTAGTAAATAATATCCTCAGGAAAGTTCTGCAGTAACCTGTGACTCACCTGTGTAATACTCAAAGTTCAAGAAACCGATCATGATGATTACTCCACACAGCAAGATGAAGGAGAAGATTACACTCGCACTTGTTAGCAGAGAGAAGCATCCTGGAGATTAAAAAAAAATAAAACTGAGTTGAAGGCAAGCTTAATGCATAGTGCCTAGTCAAGTCTCAAAATGCAGCATGCTGACTGACCTGATAGCGTCTTGATGGGGTGGAGAAGACTGAACTTGCTGAGGATCACAAATATCAGAGTGCTGGGTGGAAGCAACAAGACAGCCCAGGCAATACTCGCTGCAGCTCTCCAACAAATGACCTGAACAGAGCAGTCATTACATATAAAACAAATACACAAGTATAGAACATTACGTGTTGGGCAAAAGATGCATTTGATTCATTAAAAAAAGAAAAAGGAATAGGTTTATTCCTTATTTTTATGTGAAAGGGTATTTTTGTTTTTGAATTTAGGATTCGTGTATAAAGGGTGTTCTGTGTTATTCAGATTGTAAAGGAGCTTTTCAGAAAGCTAATAATTTAAAACATCTTCTGCAGGTGTAAAATTCTGAAATATAACCAAAAATCAAGACAGCAACATCCATAATATTGTATCTCCTACAGTGATATCCATGTAGAGTCGTTAATACCTCTTTAAAGCTGTAACGTCCAAATCTGAGTTTATTCTTGCTCATAATGCAATCACAATGAAGTGATCAGGCCTCTAATATATGCTGTCTTTTTTCTCTCCATGGGTTTGTATTATTCCATCCAGTGTAATGGAGAAACTAAAAATGAACAGTGGTTTTGGACAACTGTTACACCCCTAATGCCTTTGTCATGTCAAAAAGTGATTTCCAATAAAAGCATGGCTTATAATCTGTCAAGCATCTGTCTCATAAATGATAGTGATTCTAAGGCAGAAAGAACAGCCCCATCACAAAATAGAAGCAGTTTTAGGCAAAAATCACTTTCATATATCTTTTAAACAAATATAAATTCTCACTGACATCAATCATTTGTTATTTAAGAGAGAACTGGCAAGAAAGCAGCAGAAGTTGCAAAACATAAAACAGCAGTTTTTTATTTTAAGTGGCCAAAAAGAACTGGATTGATTATAATGTAGAACACAGTAGGTGCAATAAGTAAAAGTGTAGGGGTTTTTTTGTTTGGTTTTTTTAAGTAACAGTTCCTTTTTTATCTTCTTTGGTGGAAATTATGGAGGTTTACGTTCGTTTAGTATAAGCAAACATGTCTACTATCAATGTTTACAGAGCGGAATCAAATGTTTTCATATCTGAATCAAATAATTAAAATATTCACTAAGTGGTCGAATTTTACTACCAGAAAAACACCCAATACTCAAGTTGCTCTTTATTTATTTTTGGCAAATTTATTTATGGTCAGTATCAACATATAAGAACTAAATAAGAAACAGACAAAGAAAATCTGTGTAAATGTCTCCACTTACTTCATACCTGTAAAAATATATTTTATTTTTTCATTTTATTTTATTTATTAAAAAAAAAACTTCGCTCACCTTCCTTTTATCCAAACACTCATCATTCACGCCTCGTTTTCGCTACAGGCTCATTTTAACTTCCGTAAATGCATTTGAAGATCATTTTAGAGTTGTATTAAATAATATTCAAACTGAAGCTCATTAGCCGCACTCAAAGACGCTAGCATAAACAGACTTGGGTTTAGCAAGTTAGCACATGTAAAAAGAAAAAAAAAAATCACTTTATAAACAGCCAACTGCCGTAAGAGGAGAAAAAACTCACCTTGCGGATAAACCAACAACTCTGCGCTGTAGAAAACATGGTGTGTGGACAAATTTTAAACCTCTCGGCGAAAACAAAACTATTTACGCCTCAGTTTCCCATATCGCGCCACATGCATTCAAAGGACCTCTGAAGGACCCCAATTAAAAGCTGTCCATCTTCTTGCCTGCTGCCAGTGTTTCATATCCGCATGGATTTATGTCTGCTTCTTGAACTAAACATCATACGTATACAGTAAATTATCACTGACTGGCACATGCACATTTTGTTAAATGTCATGATCATATAAAGATCAGCTTACAAATGTTTTCCTGAATGGTAGACTTTCACCGATCTAAAAAAGTCAGGTTACATTTAAATTATGCAAATGCTATTAAAACAATGTTGTCACAAGGTGGAATTACACAAGGTGGCGAGACAGGACATAAATCAGCGTTGAAATGGTGTCTCGTTTTACTCTTAGTCATTATGTAACAGGCGTCCAGTAATTAGTTGCCATATCAAATGTAGTGAGTCAGTGAGTGTCAGTGAGATCAATTCTGAATTCCTTTACTTTCATCATGCATGAAAGCTTTCTTTTCGTGTTTATAGCCGTTTCCATAAGATGAGAAGGTGTGTTTATCCAAAACAGTATTTTTGTCACCATCCCGTAAAAATGGCTTGATCTCGAAAGCAGTGACTGGAAGCTTTTGTGTGGGACTGATGGACATGTCAGTTTGAACTGCTTTATGGATGGATGGTTTGTGTCCAGTTTTCTGGGTAATTGCAGGGAGGGCAAGCTGTTCCCTTTGGGACTTCTTGTCTTCCCACAACTTAAGCAGACGGCGCTGATTATTTGTCATGTCCTTGAGATTTTGCTGTAATGACTGCACTTGATCCTCTAAAAGTGTCTTAGAGGTGACTGTATTTGCCAACTCTGATGTCAAGCCATCAATGGTCAGACTCAGTTTTCCAGTCTTTTCCACCAGGGAGTTGCACTCACGCTCCTTTTCATGCAAGTCACTGATTATGTCCTTGGTGGTCTTTCCGCTGAACTTAGGGCTGCACTCAAGTCCAATTTCAGTACGAAGACCCTTCACCCGTTTCCTCAGCTCCTTGTTATCCAGAGCCAAGGTCTTCAGTTTCTGCTTCATAGCCTCAGTTGAACGCACCCTTGACTCATACTGCCTGAGCTTCTCTTTGAGAACGCCTTCTCTGTGCATGGCATCATCTCTTTCCTTCCTGCATTTCTCCAGAAGTTTCAGTGTCTCAAATTTGGACATTTTTTCACCTTTGCTATTTGAGGTGGCCATCCTATGG
The DNA here is from genome assembly GCA_015106715.1 of Bujurquina vittata. Taxonomy (NCBI): domain Eukaryota; kingdom Metazoa; phylum Chordata; class Actinopteri; order Cichliformes; family Cichlidae; genus Bujurquina; species Bujurquina vittata. The sequence continues at coordinate 33,915 of VUQK01007034.1, read as the reverse complement.
AAAGGTCTTCAAGTCACAATATATGTATATATCTATTAAAAAAATCAAAAAGGCATGTTCCAAAGAAACAAAGAGCAAATCAAATCCTTGTGTCTTGCACTGTTAAATCCACAAGCATGACCAGCCGTCTGGACTCCTGAGACTGAGGCAGGTGACATTCGTCCAACAGTTTTACCTGTTTGACAGGCAGCTCCTGTGTAACTCAAAGCTGGGGCTAGAATGACCATTAATTAGGATGCCACCATCCCTTTGACAAAGGTTAGAGTGACACTTTTTTCTGTTTTGTTAATCAAACTACTTTGCTCTACTTAACTAATGGAAATATTAAACATAGTCTTATTGTGGATCTATTGCAGATAAAATTCTGGTCACACACCGTGTCTGTATGTGATCAGCTTTGGATATATACTGTGACATTTTCCACTGCGGGTGATCCGTGAATCCGAACGGTGACACAGTAGATTTTATCTGTTTGCTTGACCACACGGCAGGTTAGATGGATGAACTGGAAAACCGTAGCAGCAGGTCACTTTTAAAGTTAGACTTCTTTGAAATGTTCAAGTTATACCTATTAGTTACAATCTCTCCTTTAAATATTTAAAATGCCCAACAGTACATTGACATGTACTGGCAAGCTTTAAAGTAATTACGAACTGATAGAAATGATTCCTGTTACAGGGCAGCGTGGAAGCCGGGGTGACTTAAGGTTGCACTGCCTAAAATGAAGATTCATTAAAAGCATTTTACGCATTCATCCAATGCAAATATCCAGACAGTGAACTTTATTAGGACCTTCTAAGTTGGGATATTGTTTTTAAAAAGAGGATCCAAGAAAATCATTTAGTAAATTTCTGCAAATTCTTTTAGTTTGACTGTGTTTTAAGTTGTTTACAATAAATATCAACAGCCTTATATGTATACAAAATACATTAATATAAATTTTTTCCCTATGAACGCTGGCATGGATGGATAACTATCAATTTTCTGCTGTCATGACAAACAATTAGGCAACAACTTACTTTATATAATATAAAGAAACAGTTATCAGTGTGATCAGTTTGTGTTAAAGCATGTCTGGGATAAACCAAAAAAATTTAAAACTGTTATAACAAAGATATTCAAACAAAATATTTCCCACAATAAACAGGTTTTATTTTTCTCCATAAATCACTGAATTCTATACATCCAATCAAAAGCAGTTTATCATAAGGACAAATTAATGACAAAAATAGTTACATGACCACTTGGCATTAGTTGAGGGCACTTATAGGAACATAAGAGTAACATTCAACAGCTCCACGTGTAATAACATGTGTAATCCCTGGTTAACTTAACATGTATAGTTGTTTACACAGAAAATTCTGTATATAAATGATCCATTTCTCATTATAGATATATAAAAATAAATGCCATTGATGCCACCACCATTTAGGAAATTTAATAGAAATAGTTAACTATGAAGTATAAAACCATAGTAAAATATATCTTCTGTGCCATTTTAAATCACACTCCATTTATATGAATGAAGTTCAGAACCCAACCAGAGTAGAAAAAACAAAACAAATCCCACACCCTTATAACTATTGTTCATTTTCAGATGTCCCACAGTTGTACCAAAGGCACACCCTCTCTCTCACACACACACACACACACACACGATGTGCAAGGTGAAATTCAGACGTTGAATGACTCATCACCACAGCAACTTGATTCTTTCTAATAAGGCAACCCGAGAACCTGCAATTCAAATAAAAGGATAACACTTGCTTTGGCAAGGCAAAATCGTGTACAGGAAGTCCTGGTCAGATGTTCGGCCTTAGCAGGTCACAAAGATGAAAGCTTGAGCCAAAGCTCCTAAAATGAGTGAATAATGCAGATGACACTGGGTGTAAACATACAACCGCCCATTAAAATAAAGCACAAAGTAGATAGATATTTTTATATCTATATCTATTTTTATATATGTATATATATTAGATTTTCAGTGTATCTGTACAATAGTAATACAGTTTAAAAATTATGTGTTCACTATTGGTACCTCCAGACAGTTCAAGTCTTCAGTGGTGCTGCAATTGCAGGAGACTTGTCAGCTACTCTTCTGGTTTGCTAAAAAAGTAGGTCTGCAAAAGAAAATCCATATAAGTAAAGAAAGGCGTCAAAAAACTTGTACAAAAGAGCATGGACAGGACAAAGATATGTTGTGAAAAAAAACTGCTAATCAATCAAGAACAAAAGACAGACTGTAAGTGTGCAGCAAATGTTCAATGATGCAGAAGAGAACACAGCATTACTGGAAACCATTAATCTCGGTGAGCCTTCAGACATAGCTTACTTTGTAGACTAATTACATGAATGTGGTGAGGTATATGATACCCCTGAGGACCGGCGAGTATTCATGGTAGGAAGTTCACTAGCACCCCTTTCTCACACCATTTAGTAATGTGGTCACAGTTTCCGCTGAAAAGCATCTCCCCAGAGGGAGCTAACTTGACACTATAAGGTACATTTGTTTCCCAGAAGTTCACAGGGAGAGGAATACAAAAATATCAGTGTAATGTGATGTGGTCTGTGAAAAGAATGGAGATGTGGGTTCAAAGCTTGGCTGAGCTGAGATCACTGAAGATAAACGAGAAAGCCAACACTGTTACCACGATACACAGGCAGTATGAACCAGATGGATTAGCAGTGTATCACCCCTTTATTTTGTAATTAAATATCACAAGCGACTACAATTACCTTACAACCTACAGCCAGCAGGATGTTGAGCAACACAATTGCTGACAGGAGTGCAATGATAACTCTGGGATGGTCATCTCTGACTGCAGGCCAGAAAGTCATAACCAGTACTGCGCCAGAGAGGCAGAGTGCCACTCCAATGGTGCACCAACTCAGCCATTCAAATGGAAGAATCCACAGAACCTTATTAAACAAACAAACAAAACCAAACAAAAATGTAAAACCAGAAAATTATGTATTTGAATATGCAGTTGCTTTAAATTCAGTATAGTCCTTAATTTGTTACTACTGCTATTAAAAACAAACATACAAACAAAAAACATTTCTTACCACTGCAGGTATGTAAATTGAAAGCGAATAGCCGTACACACAGACAATCTCTATAAAGGCATATGACACTAAGTTCACGATCTTATTGTTCCTCCATAGCAGGAAACCCCAGAGGGCAAGAGGCACCAACCAAGCATAGCTGAAGATTACTGTTGCAGCTATAGTCACTGGAAAATACAAAGAATCAGAAGACACAGAGTGAAACAGATGTTTCCCTCCCGTATTTTGTGTAAGTCTGCACAAAGGAAGTACTGACCTTTTTGAAATTCTGGGGTATATTTAAAGTTAGGTTTGCCCCTGTGCACCAAAAAGTTGGATATGTTTCCACTTATGGCAGTGGCAAACACAAGAGTGGTGCAAATCCAGAATGGTCCTGAAAGCACAAATATCACACACAGAAATTTAATGCGTTTGCCCATTTGGATTTTTTTTTTTAAACAACAACATTTTAAAAAATAGAGTACAACATAGAAGAACAACACAGCTAATGTTGAGACACAAATGTTAAAACCACGAAGAGCTAACCATAGAGATCAGGACTTCTACGGAGGTAAACATGAATAAAGTTCTTTCCAGGCCATGGCAGCATTGATCCAATGATCCTTTCTTTTACCTGAAAGAAATATTAGACACCACTAAATATGGATACTAATGAAAGCTACATTTGCTCTGGAGGACTTCACAACTACAACAAAAAGAAAAGAAAAAAAAAGTTAATAGATAAGTTAGATAAAAAAAAACTTACATGATGGGTCTCGATGTCGAAGAACCTTTGGTAATACTCAAAAGACCAGAAAGGGGGACTTTTCTTTTGCCCAGAGAGAAGCTTTAATTCAAGAATTTGTGAAAATTAAATATTGAAAGGTGACAAAATTTACTCGACAGTTAAACTTAGGCTTGTACTAACCTCTGCCTTGTCATCAGTGCCAAGTAAGTCCTCAGCATCGGCTTCTAGAGAAAAACCAGTAGCGCTGCTTTTCTGCTGGGGCTTCACATCTACATCCTCAATGCTGATGGTAGTTGCATCTCTGTTGGGTCCCAACAGATTTTCAGCTTCTTCAAATTCTAGTTAGTTGACATGGATGAATGGAGGGGGAAAAAAGGGTGTTGTGGTATCAAAGATTTCATAAATAAAAATAAGTAACTTAATTTCCAGAACACTGGAGGATCGATACTCACCCTGAAATTCAAATGGATCATTTGTCGACGCCATTTATAAGATTCAGCCAGCAAGGTCTGTCTCAAACTTATCGACAAGTTATTGTCGCACAAGGGCTATAACTTAACTTCAGGAAGATATGAAGAACCACAACTTTTCACCGTTCCTGTTTGTTTAAGATGTTGCACACTATAGTCAATAAAGGAAAAAGAAACTGAGTTAGCTGAGTTAGCTACCAAATTCTTACTTGACAGTTCATCAACTACTTCCTTTACGTTAATTATTATATTAAGACAGGGGGAAAAAAAGAATATCGGCCTTGTTTAAACATGTGTCTGTTATCATCTTTGGACAATGTATAATTACCAAATTATCCTTCCAAAACCATAAAAACCATTTAATTTCTGTCGTCTACGTTGGCTCTTCTGCGAACAGGATATACCACGCATGTAAACAGGACCTTTCTCTAAACACTTTCAAAATAACCGTTTGCATGTTTTTAAATTTAAACTATTTTTGGATAATATACGGAAAAGTTAATTATGATGAATGTACACATTTTTCATGTTAAATTACGGCCATTTATAGTAACCTTTTGGTACACTGAGTTCTTGAATCAAGCATTCACTATTAACAAACCTTTACTTTGAAGTGAGCAGGCAAAACTGCGAATCACTTGCACTCTAGGCTACCGTAGAAAACCCGGAATATTTGTCATAATGCATACAAGTAGTAAAACAAATGGCGTAAAATGTGAACAGTTGTCAGAAAAAATTAGAAAGTAGTAAAATAGTCCACCTGCAGATTTCGGGTGTCCTTTTATCCAGGTTTTAGCTAAGGAAATGACACTATTTAACAGCTAGCTAGTGAGCTACTTAGGGTTTTTTGCTGACTGAACGTGCAGTCATTTTCAAAGTGCGACCTTACTATGGACAATGGCACCATTTATGTCCGGGAAAGAGGCAGCCTTCGTCGTGTCAGTGACATAGTACTGGCACAGCCAAAGCCAGCGTTGTCATGCAGAAGGACAAATCCGTTTGTGCCCAGAAAAGAGCATTTTATATTTACCTACAATGAAGAGGGAAGCCTGCGATACACCACAAAATCTCTCTTTGACATCACTTTGTTGTTTGTAGTTGAAAACATTCATCATGTGGACTCCCTGGTTGGCTTTCCTGAGCAGATAGGTGATAAACTTTTTGTAGCAGCAGAGGAGAATCGTGTATTTTTAAACCCAGACATTTCTCCAAAAGCCCTTCAATTATTCAGTGATGCATATGGAGACATGGTGCTTGGATCACTGTGTTTACGAAACAGGTGAGTCAGGCTGCCATTCAAACCACTTGCTTCTTGGGTTTCTTTGCCACAGACAGATGACATTTGTTATCCCTCTTTCATTTTTTGCAGGTTTCCACTCCTGCACGAACGGATGAGTGAAATAAAAACGTTTCATAGTTTGAAGTCTCTGGATTTGTTTGGCTGCAAACTGGGTGACAACCATGAGCTTTTCCAACATCTAACATCAACGTCATTGGCAAGGTATTACATTCCCAAAGAAATGACATAGAACATTTAGGAAAAGCTTTTATTAACACTTCTTTCCACTTTAGCAGCCTGATTCAGCTTTTCATCGGCAGTAACAGCCTGTCCGATGCTGGCCTGCAACGTCTGACAGCACCTATCCGGATGATGCACAAGGGACTGGACTGCCTTCAGCTTCTGGATGTTTCCTGTTAGTTACCAAACTATTAGTTGTGCCCATATAGTGTATGTGGCACAAATACTATTTTCTCCAGTTTTAAAGCACCCAAAAGCTCAAATATAGACAATTGTTGATCAGCTACTCTCTGTCTTATCCAGACAACAGTATCTCAGAGAGGGCTCTGGGATACCTCATGTGCCTCCCAAAACTCGCAAACCTTGATGTATCTGGGACCAGATTGAAGGTATAGCATCATCATCACACAACAGTTGTGTGTAACACTTAGCTATGGCTCATTGTTATACTGATACCTAAATGTAATGCATACCTCTAGCTTGGCACAGGATTGAAAACAACCATGTGGAACCTGTTGGGGTTGATTTATTCTGAGAAGCCCCTGGATAACTTTGATCATTCAAGATGTAAAACAGAAGGTTGGGCTGAGCAGGTAAATATGTATAGATGCTGACTAACAATTGATAGAAGGTAATTTTGGATGTTTAATGATTTCTTTGAAATGTTTCCAGGGTGGAAAGATTGTACAGCATACATCTTTAATGACTTAAAAAAACAAGAATTGGGTGCACAAGTTTGAATTTAATATGGATTTTTGCTAATTGACACAGTGTCATAAGTATACATACAGGCACAAATACATACATATACCCCCACTAATATTTGGTTAAATGTCCCCTAGCAAGTTGCAATTTAATTAGATGCTTCTCCAGGGTATCACTAATTGATTGTTTAAATCATACAAGACCCAAAAAGATGGAATCTAATATCAACTGTGTCATACAAGTATACAAGTTTCCTTTGAAGTAGGCAGGGTCGGGAAGTAATGCTTGGTGTATTTTCAGGTTGTAAACCAGTGGGAAACGAATAGTGCACAAATGCCAAAACAGAAGAAAGTTGAAGAATCAAGAATATCAGCACTTCGTTTTTGTAAGTTAATTATATTTACACTGAAATGGCCCATTTTATAAAAAAAAATAAAAGAAAAAAAAAGGGGCAAAATTATTTGCCATGCTTTAATTTTTTTTTTCTTTGTAGTTGGCAGGCAGAAGTTTGTCAGAGAAATACTGAATGCAACACCCCTGCCTGGCAAGAGTGTGGAAGAGGAGAAGAGTGAGAGACTGCATTTCTATAGACCTGCAAACAGTGACATAAGAGGGAAGCAGATTCCCTCCGTGGCAAATACTGATGTAGAGACCCTCTACCATGGTATCAAAAAAAGGAAGCTTCAGTCAGAAACTTGTGACACTTTAAATCTGAGCCTTCCGGGAAAACACTTGCCCTCACCAGCTCTTACTGCGGAGGACGTTGACTTGTTGAACAGCTATTAAGGCATGTATCAGCTATTAATGCAGCACAGGCTGAAGAGCAGTGTAAGCATGTTAATAAATAGGCTGCATTTAAACTCAAGGGAATGATTTCCATGATGGTTTACACTGGTGAACTGCAAGCCATTCTGGGATTCAGTTGATATATTTTAAACAATAAAGTTTTGTTTTTTGATATGTCTTATTCTTTGTTGGTTGGTTAAATGCATGAAAAAAGTGTTTTAGACAAGTTAAGGTGGCCTGTTGTCCTGGGCCTGAGCTAGATTTATACTATTGTGTATTATTTATACTTATTTGGTGTTAATACTGTATATTTATACTATAGTATATTACTTGCCTAATTTTAGCGATGTGTTTGGAAGAAATATTTGCTCATGTTTCCTTCTAAGAATTCTAGACTTTCCACAGTGCAACTCGACTCAAAGGTTCTGGTTTGTTATGGCAGGAGAGGGTGATGACTTCAGGCTTTAAGCAGAGATGATGAACAGGCTTCACAGGTCTGGGAAACCTATGTCTTTCAAATTCAGCAACCCTGGAGCCATCTTTCATTTTCAAACTTGGAACTCCATGCCAGGCTGGTGCTGCTTCAACTTAAATCACTTGAGGAAATTTATACTGATGTTGCATGCATCTCTCTAATGCCACAAAAGGTTTTGTACAACTTTTTTCACAAAGTGCAGAAGCACTGCCCTAGACATGTAAACAGAGTTTGATGTGTAAAGTCTGTGCTGTATCCCCCTAAAATCAAATTATCACACAGAAAACCTGGAGGCCAGGTCATTTTTCAGTGTAGGAAAACTACATATTGCAGAAGCGCCAGATAAATTTAGTCATGAATTTCTTATATCTACTGCATATTTGCTTCTTTTCTGACATGTCAGTTTAGAGCACAGTTATGTGAGCTCATTTTATTGACAGTGTTTTCAAAGAACGCTTAGAACTTCAGGTAGTTTTAAAATTGGTTGGGGAGTCCAACAGTAAAGTGACAAAAAAGAAAATCTTGTAAAACTCTGTATCCGTGTTTTTACATTCCAGGATAAAAAACTGTTTATTTTACAGTTGTAAGCAAGTTGTGTGACGATTCACTGCATTACATGCAGCCCAGCATACAATTGTTAACCTCATAGCAGAGATCAGAGATAAAACATTAACACAGGAAGCCAGAGGTGTTCTCGGCATTGCCTCAAAGAGTTGTTACAGAGCTAGTTCAAAAAGCACCGTGCATAGCAGTAACGTTTTGCATGTGTAGCATGAAAAACAAAAGCCCACTACAATGCAGGAGATGGAAATGAGACCACTGCAGTTAAAATTTAACATAATGTAATGCAACACAATGGACACTAAAGTCTTTAGTGACAGCACTGAGCAAGAGTCCTATGACTCGTATTTTAAACCAAAACGACCCAATGTTAATATAACTTCTAAAAAAAAAAAAAAAAAAAAAACTCAGACAATGACAATAGCTTCACTCTTGTGTATTTAATTCAACTTATGAGAAAAGACAACAGTTAAGCAGGAAGAACTTACTGTTTGTACCATCACTATCAATTTAGATTAAGAGCTGAAAGTTTTACTGTAAAATTCAATATCAACAGGTTATCACCTCATTAGAAACAAAATCAAACAGGGCAGGACTGCAGCATCACCATAACCTATTTTATCAAAAGTTGAGGGTTTGGAAGAAAGTCGCCATCACTTCAAGTCACAAAGAGTTCATTGAAACATTCAATAAAGTAAGCACACCAACTAATGCACACATCAAAATTGCAATAAAACCCCCCAAAAATTGTTTGGACTGCCATCACTGTATTATAATGCCTCAATTATACCAATATACAGAAAAACTATCACTCGTACTTTAAAAGCTTCAAATGGACAGGAGGCAATTAAAACAAAAAAAAAAAAAGATTCACAAAGTAGTGAATTAAGAATACAAGCAGAAAAGG
>VUQK01007034.1:12847-24679 GCA_015106715.1 Bujurquina vittata | reverse complement strand
AGATTCTCAAAGTAGTGACTTAAGACTACAAGCAGTACAGGTCTTAAGCCAGAGGGTAAAAATCAACTAGAGATTATACATAAAGGAGGAAATCCCTTTAGTTGTACAGCTTTGGCTTTTAGATGTTAGACTGGCCCAGGTTCACTTTGGAGGGGAGTGGTCCAGCCTCCTCTGGCCCTTTGGAAGTGATGATGAGCAGGGAGGAAGCTGGATATGGGATCAATTTCTTTTCTTTAATGTATTCACTGTCTCCATAGATGCTCAATTTCTGAAAGGAAAAAAAAACAATGATTAAAATAAATAAAAGTATATATCTGGTGAAAAAGCTGTGATATTCAGGCAGGCATCAGCAGCCTTTAACTAGCCTCTTTGCAGTTAAGGATTCTTTAAAAACCCATTTCTGCCCACCAATCTCTCTAAAGCCTATAGGTTGCATCGTGTTTGTTCTATAAATAAATAAAAAGTATCACAATGACTCTCCAGAAAAAGTAACTGCTTCAACACAAGAAAATGCACACATCAAATCCACCTGGTATTTGTAAGGTGTCCTTTGGGTGGCATTTATGTTGGCAGTCCTTTCATTTCATTCAGTCACTTTTTTTGCCCGTTTTATAGGCAGGCTTATCTTCACCATAATGAGGCCATTTGTTTGTTATGATTTCTGCATTCTCTGCAGCAATCTGAGGTTAAGGACCAACAACTGCACAAACAACCTGAATGGCAGTTCAAAATATTTTGACACTGCCCCCTGGTGACAGTATACAGCTGCAATATGTGGGCAAAGGTCCTCATAGGCTCCACAGAGGACCAACACACCTACATGGCATATAGAAGAGTTAGAATTAAAAAAAAGATCCTTTGGTATTATTCTGTGATTCTATAGGGCATAAAATTACAGATGAATTAAATGTACATTTGTGCATTCCATGGTGGGCTTTGGTAGGGCACACTTTGGGAATCCCGGTTTTAGAGCTACTGGTTGACTGATTTTGAACAAGGCTGGGATTTCCAGCCTTTGTGCCAAGTTATGCTAATCACCTCGTAGCTGTATTTTAATAACTGTACAGATGAGAAATGGAATTGACTTTATCATTTAACTTTTCTTATTTAAGCAACTACAGTATTTGCACGTACCAGATACGCCCAGATTAAGCTTGCATGCTAAACAGAATGCTACAGTGGTATGCAAAAGTTTGGGCACTCCTCGTAATTTTCATGATTTCCCTTTATAAATCATTGTTTTTTCAGATCAGCAATTTCAGTTAAATATATCATACAGCAAACAAGTGATATTTGAGAAGTGAAATAAAGTTTATAGGATTTACAGAAAGTGTGCAATAATTATTTAAACAAATTTAGGCAGGTGCATACGTTTGAGCACTGTTGTTGTTTTATTAATTTGAATACCTTTAGCACTAATTATTGGAACACAAAATTGGTTTCGTAAGCTCATTGGCCCTTGACATACATACACAAGTGAATCTAATTATGAGAGAAGGTTAAGGTGGCCAGTTGCAAGTGTTTCTCCTCTTTGCATCTACTCTGAAGAGTGGCAATATGGGAGCCTCAAAACAACTCTTAAATGAGCTGAAAACAAAGATTGTTCAACATCATGGTTTAGGGGAAGGATCCAAAAAGCTATCTCAGAGATTTCAGCTGTCAGTTTCCACTGTGAGGAACATAGTGAGGAAATGGAAGACCACAGGCAGAGTTCTGGTTAAGTTAAAAATCTCAGATAGGCAGAGGCCAAGGATGGTGAGAACAGTCATGGTCAACTCACAGAGCAGCTCCAAAGACCTACAACATCATCTTGCTGCAGATGGTGTCACTGTGCATCGTTCAACTATTCAGCGCTGTTTGCACAAGAAGAGGCTGTATGGGAGAGTAATGCAGAAGAAGCCTTTTCTGCACACACGCCACAGAATCGCCTGAGGTCTGCTAAAGCACATTTGGACAAGCCAGCTTCATTTTGGAATAATGAGCTGTGGGCTGATAAAACTAAAATTGAGTTATTTGGACATAACAAGGGGCGATATGCATGGCAGAAGAAGAGCTCAGCATTCCAATGCAAACAACTTGCTACCCACAGAAAAATCTGGTGGTGGTTCCATCATGCTGTGGGGCTGTGTGGCCAGTGCAGGTACTGAGAATCTTGTTAAAGTTGAGGGTCGCACGGATTCCAGTCAATATCAGCAGATTCTTGAGAACAATGTTCAAGAATTAGTGACAAAATTGAAGTTGCACCCGGGCTGGATTTTTGAACAAGACAACGACCCTAAACACTGCTCAAAATCTACTGAGGCATTCATGCAGAGGAACAAGTACAACGTTCTGGAATGGCCATCTCAGTCCCCAGACCTGAATACTATTGAAAATCTGTGGTGTGATTTAAAACGGGCTGGAAACCATCAAACCGGACTGAACTGGAGATGTTTTATAAAGAAGAATGGTTTAAAATACCTTCAGCCCGAATCCAGACTTTCATTGAAAGTTATGGGACGTGTTAAGAGGCTTATTTCTGCAAAAGGAGGATCTACTAAATATTGATGTCATTTTTCTGTTGGGGTGCCCAAAGGAAAAATCATGAAAATTATCAGGAGTGCCCAAGCTTTTGCATGCCACTGTATGAATCCATTATCACCCCCCCCCAAAAACCCCAAAATATATACACAAATCATACCTCAGCAGGTACATACTGGTCCACAGCAGTTGCCACAGTGGCACAGCAGATCCAGATCAGGACAAACACAGACAGGATCAGAGTTGTTGTAAGGATCCAACCTGGTAGCCAAGGATTCCTGAGGAGAAAATTACAAGCATCAAGGTTGTGTGACAGCACCAAGACTAGATTGACAATTAGGGCTGCAACAATTCATCGACGTAATTGATGACGTCGACTACAAAAATTTGTCTATTTTTGCAATTGCAATACACTACAAGAAGATATGGGGCCATTGTCTGCCAAAAACAACAATACCAACGAACAAGAACGTAACCTGAACAAAATAACGATGGCGGAATAGAGAGGAGGTTGGCGAAAAAGAAAATGGAGACAGACTGTCAAAGGTGTGGGCGCATTTGACGGAAAACAGACTGTGCAAAGCAGAGCTTTCCTTCCACAGCAGGATTGCTGCAATGCTGAGCGTTTATAACGCCGGCACCCTGGAGCAGTGACGTCAGCTCTGGGTGGGTACGTTAGTGTGTCGTTCCTACCTGTTAATGTTTGTAAAGTACAGTGTTTGTCTGTGAGTTTACCTGTCAGACACAAGGTCTCATGGATGATGTTTGCCAAGCGCCACCATTTCAGTTATGTTAGCTAAGGAGTGAAGGACAATAAGAGCAGCTACGTTGGCTCCTATTTTTTTTTCTCGCATTAATATCAGTGTTCGTTCTGAATAGTAAACCTGTGCATGAACTGAATCATCTGCAAACTTTTCAGCTGTTTTGGATGGAAACATTTTTTTATATAATTTGAAGCCTTATTTGAAATTTTGTACAGAGGGCAATTTTATTTACTTATTTGCTCATTATATTTTAATTTAAAAATAAAAATTGCATTCACTTTAATATGCATTTTTTATTTGATATTTATTATGATGGTCACATTAATTTTAAAATAACTGGAGTTTCAAAAAAGTGTTAACCAACCTTGAGAGACAGCTGAAGAGATTGTAGTCATCATTATAGATGTGGTCCCCAGTCATGTCTCTGTCCCTTTCCTGGATTAAAGTGCGTTGGTAGTCTTTAAATACAGGGTTGCTCAGTCCGGCAACTTAAAAATGAGAAATCAAAGTCAGAACGATATTCAATGAGGTCTGCCTTAAACTAACAGCTAAGACTCCATGAGGAGACAAAAAACACTTTTGTCCTTTAAAAATCACATTTTTCAAAAAAAATAAAAAAAAGATTGGGGTCTTACAATTCTTCTGTGGTTCCTCTTTAACATCTCTTTCCAGTTCAAACTGGGAGAAGAATTTAATTTCTGGTTCAGTCTGTTCAACATAAGAAAATAATTTATAAATAAATCAATTTATTAAAACATTTACATAATAACGACCTGTGTCGTTTTGAATACGGATGTTAGATTTGATGGCCTAATTTTTTTTTAACTCATGCTGTACCTGGAAAATGACGACTTTGCCATCATCAGCCTGGAGGTAGAAAGTCCATGTGGAAGTAATGAAGCTGTGGGCCTGACTCATTACATCATCCCAGAAACCTCTGACCAGAGTCAGGGGGTACAGAAGATGAATCCTAGGCATCATGCCCTCCAACTGAAAAAAAAAAGAAATAATATTGCACACCAAGGATACAGGATTAGTTTTAGATGTAGGCGTTAAAACACAACAAATACAAAGTCAAGAGAGAACAAACAGCTGACCTAATCTTTCAAACTTGTTAGAGCATGCATCTTGAACGATACATGCTCTAGCACCAAAGCCACCTCTACTGTGCATAAAATACACTAACATGATAAGCTAAATGTTTTTTAAAGTGGCACAGATTTAAAAGTGTTCCAAAAATGATGACAGCAACATCCTCTTTGTAATCCAGCCATTTTAAATCTCATGATTTAAGTGTACATAAAGTTTATTTAAACTATGAAAAACAATAAGCAAATTCCAAGTCTAAACTATCTTCCTTTTTCATGTTTGTCTGCTTTTAAAAAATTCTAGCTTGTTAGAATATATAAAATAAAATTTGCCCTTGCAGATATTTCTGGAGATATGCTGCAAACAGACTGAGTGTTATAGTGTTGTACACATTCATACCTGCTCATGCCGCTGCTCAGCGAAGGGGAGCTGATTCTGACAGCCCAGGTTGCATGCATACTGCTCATCAGACTGGGTGTAGGCTTCGCGACAGGCTGCAGAAGTTTGAAAGCGGTGAGAGATAACAGATGGTAAAACTGTATTAAGAACAATGAACAAAGACGTGCGTAGAGCATGCGAACATCACAGAACTGGATGCATTAAGATGGGGGCTGATCATGTTGTTGTTGCAAGTATTGCAGGTAATTAATTAACAACCTTATCCTACACAAGTCAGCCGTGAAATATACAGGTCGGTGTATAGCTTACTTGATTCACACTCGGCTTTGGTCTGATTTAAATCTTCGCTGTCACGGACAAACTGACAAATGGAGAACAGACGGCAGCCTCTCTGACAGGCATAGAGTTCCTCCTCCTGCACAACAAAACAAACCCAGCCAGAGAACCAGTTGAATGACTCGACAAACAAAGACATCCATCTGAAAGATGACGCACTTACGATTCTAACACAACTCAAAAGTTGTCCATCACAAACAATATTCGCTAAACAAAACGCGCTGCAACAGAGTCAAGTACACACGCTCGCCCACTTATCAAATGCAAACGCTAGCTAATGGTAGCAGCAGTCATTTTCCTTAGCAAGATGACAACTTACCCGCGGATAGGTGTGCAAACTGTATGTCATTTCACATGACTTATGGCAAGACGCTGTATTTCCCAAGACGCTGTCGAATACATCTGAAGATACTAAGGTGGCTGCGAGCAGGACAGAGAGTCCCAGTGTGCAGACAATTGAGGAAATAAACCCCATTTCATCTGCCAAAACCTAAACAAACAACTCGATCCTCTTCCTCGTACTCCTTAATCGGGTTGTGCTCTCGCGGGAACTTTGCCTCGCGCGATACTTTTCTAAAGCGTTTGCTGAGTTTAAGTACTCACTGTAGACTAACAACAATACTGGGAATAATAACAAATAAACACTGGGAAAATGCCTGTGGTTTTTGCCCTGCTTTCCAAAGACAAAACTAATAAATAAAGACACCAACAAAAGAAAAATGACATGCGAGAAAGTCAAATAGGATGATACAGGTAAATTATACAAAAGTAAATTTTTACTGATAATACTAATGATGAAGCAATAACATAATAAGAGTATTATGCTACTTTAAAATGATAATACAGCTTATGTAAAAGTTTAGTCATTTATTTACTGAAACTATGTACTAAGTGGACCTCCACAGGTTTCTAATCTGTTGAAGAGTGCATTGTTTCCGAGCGTACATAAAGGCAACATTGTTACTATTGTTATTTAGCATAGCCATCCAGCTGCAGCTAGCACTACGGAAGAGATTATTTATCATTGTTGCCTTTGTATATGCAACTATTCGTTTGTAGAGCACAGAAGAATTACATAATTTACACAACCATAGCTTTGTCAGCTGAATTTCGAGTGTTAGCTAGAGTTAAGCAACGTGTAACAGAAAAGAGGGTTAGTGGTTACCCCAGAACACGTCGGAAACCAGTTTCTCTTTATTTAAACTGTTTGATCACAAATTAGTCAAATTCATGATTTTCAAAAAGTAGCTTCCCGACTTGTCTTTGAATATGGACAAGTTTGTAGTGCGGGTTCCTAAAGGAGACACACCTAAAAAATCGAAGACAGACGAAAAGGTTTACAGACAGACCACAATCGAATCTCTACGAGTGAGTTATTAGGCATGCATATAAAAGAATTTGATTGCTTGGTGTGACAGTGTTAGTTACTTTGTTGTTACTTTGTAACTGCTCGCCTTTGTGTTTCCTAAAGAGGGTTGTTGTTATTGAGGACATCATGCGCTACAAGTCAATGCTGGAGCTGCCTGAACAGAGTAAAGACAACCTTCTGACTGCCCTGAAAGAGCTGAGTAAGAAGGTCCCATCTAAGGAGGTGCTCAAGTCCACGAAAATAGGTAGACACATTTTTTATGACTCTTAATACTGATGGATTATTGTTGTAAAATCATTTGAGTTTCCATTTTTAGTTCCTCTTGCACAGATTGCAGGATCAAATCCATTTAAAACTGACATTGGCTCGAACTCTCGTTTTACGTCTGTGTTCATCTCATAAATGCCAGGCCAGTCAAACTCATAATATTCACAAATGCAATCAAAATCTCTTCCTGCTAAGGTCACACTGTCAACAAAATGCGAAAGCATCTGGATCCTGAAGTAAGTTCAATGGCAGCAAAGGTGTACACGGACTGGAGGACATTCATTGAGGAGAATTCCAATAAGCCTTCTATCGAAGTACGCTCAGACAAACAGTCTGAAGGACTCAGAAGCAACGCAAGAAGGCTCATATCTGAAGCACTGGAGGTCAAGGTGAGATGGAGAACCTCAGGGAGACACACCCTGTCAGTGCAATAGTGTAAACCTTTGTATAGCAAATCGCTTTAGCAATTAAAGAAAACAAAAAACTCAATTGTAACTTCTTCCAGTTTCCTTCCTTATAAAAAAAACATGTATCTTGAACACATATCTCAAACTGCAAATCAACATTAATCACTATTTATAATTATATTTTATTTTATGCATATTTATGAACTAAAAATAGTCCATTTACAGCACTGATGTATTCTTTTTAAATGAGTATCTGAATGCTTGTTCATCATACAGCTACTTGGCAACTATTTGACTTATTCATACCTAAAACATTTCTGTAAATGTTTTATGTGTTTTCTTCTTATTGTCTTTGACCCATAGGAAGATTCTGGTCTCATAGACAACATTGAGAGGGAAGTGTTTCACCAGAGCTCCCGGCTGGTCAGCACTTCATACAGACGAACTGTTAGAGCACTTGTGTTTGCGTTCAAACACAACCCTGAGGTCAGAACTCAAGTGAAGAACAGCACAATATCTGTCAACGAGTTGGTCTCTAAATACAAAAAATAACTGAATAATAAACTAGGCAGAGCCAACTGTGTATGGAAAAACTGTTTGCATGCAATTTGAGAAGGGTTTTATGCATGTGCATTTTATTTTATATTTTCTGCAAAGGGAATAAAAAATAACTTTAGTGGCACATCAGTAACCTTAAACTGTAACTGCACATAAATCATTGTAAAGAATACTGGTGGTGATGATAATCATGCTATTTTTCTGTAATGTAACAATGTAAGCATTTTTTGTCAACAAGTGCACTGTTTTTATCATGTAAATGAAGAATCTTTATACAAAACGTGATTTAAAGTATGACAACTTAAGCACTGGAGTCTTTTCTTTGATAAAGAAGAACACACATGATATATTTATCACTAAAGAAGCACTAGCCAAACGATAGCTATTACCATAAGAATAACAGCCAGAACACAAATGCTGATGAAGACAATATCACTCAAATCATGAGGCTCATCTTCTGGATCCCCTTCATTGCCACTGCTGTCATTGTCACTTTGCTGGGCCTGCTCCTCCAGACGACGCTCCTCTGCAGAAATGATGGACACTGATGCTATTTTCCGCAGGGCATCGCACTGCAATTTATATTCTTGTACATTTTCCTGCTTCCCATCAGAGAAATCAATGTAGAGTTTGTTTACAAGCATGGTGATGTTCCGATGTTTCTGTAAGGGATCATTAGATACGGTATTAATAGAAGCAAGCCAGAAGTGTCTGTAACAAATATTTAGCAGCTAAAAGAAGACAAATCATTGCCTATTATAGTGTGACAGTAAACTGTTGTTAGTCACCTGGCTGGCAGTACCACAGTCGACAAATTGAGCCACTATCTTGTATGAAGTGGTTGTTAACTGTGCTGTACAGGTTGGGTTTCCCAGGTAGACACTCTCACGGTCCAGCTGAGGTAAGGACTGCTGGGGTATCACAATGGTGAATTCTGATCTTGTGCAGCTAACGTTTACAGGCACCACTTGGATTAAGGGGAAAAAAAGTTCACACTTTTTAAGAGCAGCTTAAGAATGACATGGGAAAAGCTGGCAAATTGTGAAGAACTTTTATTTATTTTAGAAGTCAATCAGATACTTATACAAGGAATATTTACCTCCCTGGTATGAGGCGGTAAACCCTCTGTGAGCTTCATTTCTGTCTGTGCTGAGCACCACCAGCAACATGTTGCCCTTTGAGACAAGAGAAGACGGTTGCTCCCTGCCACACCAGCGTCCCAGCAGAGTGTCTGTCTGGCTAGTCCCATCATAAACTGCGACAGAGTCATAGTCGCACTCATCTGACAAACTGTTGCGATCCTCCAAGTCCATTATGGGGAAGAATAGTTTGATGCGATACCCTGCTGCTAGGGTGATGCTCCAGTGACAGTTGATGTTGTTTGGGTAGATGTTGGGGAAATTTGGGCTGCTAAAGTTGCCGCTTACAGCTGACAGCACCTGCTGGCACTCACCTATTAAAGTACAGTCAATCAGATAGTCTTGGATTGAAAATATTAGCTTGCTGCAGTGCATTCATTTCATTACTGGATTTTTAGAATATGTCATCTTTCACATGCAGCCTCAAGTGAGTGAGTCTCAGAGTAAAAGCTTATGTTTATGAAATGTATAAATTTTTCCTAGTCACTGTGCCTGGCGGATAAATGTAAAATGGTAAATTAAGTTACTAGGGCAACCTCCAGGTGCTCTGGATTACTCCCACAGACCGAGGACATACTTATGAGATTAATTAATGATTGTAAATTGGCTGTGGGTGTGAATACGAGAGTGTGTGGTTGTCTACCTCTCTGTGTTAAATGTGGGGATAGATATAATTATTTCAGACCAAATTATTAATATACTACATTATATGGCATTTATAAAGATGTAACAGTTCTTCATCCCTTTTGGCAGCTGGCTTATGCTGAACAAGGTCAGATGTGGACAGTCTGTGAGCAGCTGTCTAAAAGTTACGCTGCAGAGTTTTGATTGAATTTGAGTGTGTCTAGGCCAGTCAAGACATGGTTAAAAGTTTTTGCCAATAATAAATCCAATTCTCTATTGCTAAAATCCAATATTTTTCACAAAATCTTTCCTATTGAGCTTTAGCTCTTTGAAACAGATACTTTCCTCTGTTCATGCACAGAATAGTTCTTTTCACTCTATTCAGTGAGTGAAAAGAACTTTATTAAACATAATTTGCTTTTGGTCAAATGTCATATTGTTAATAATTGAACTTTGTTTTCCTTTCCGTTTCTGCATTTACACCAAAAATATGCACCGTTAAGAGGAACAAATACCAAAAGCACCTTGCATATTAGTGCGAAGAACCCCAAACCAAATGAACATACCTGAATAATAGTAAGCCTTGAACCCACGTCCCCCAATATTGAAGTCAGACTTGAAGACCACAAGAAGCTGGTTGGAAGTACTGATGATATTGGGGGGTTTATCTGCGCCACAGTGTTTACCAAGGTGTCGGTGGGTGACTGTTGGGCCATCAAACAGGGCTACAAAGTCAAAGTTACAGCCTTCATTGTTTTCCAGCTGGAAGTCCAAGAAAACCAAGGTGACCACACTTGTGTTAGACACATGGATGGCCCAGGAGCAGTCGGCATTGTTGCTATACTCCTGAGGGTAGCCCGGACTGGAGATTACTCCAGATAGTCCAGTCAGCACTCCACCACACATATCTATAGGAGCAAGAAAGCAAACTTAGATTTGCATTGGACAGGACCAGTAATGTTAAAGTATCTTTTATGTGACATTTTGGAAAAATGCAGGCACTGCATTCATCACCGCATGTACACTTTCTGCTCAGTGTGCTGCATTTTTATAGTTAACTGTTTGGCCAGAGTCCCATTAGGAATTTAAACATTTATATTCATGCTAATGGAACAGCTTAAGAGTCTGCAACTTTTAAAAACAAAACGTGACAGTAACTGGAAAATGTCAACATAACTTGCTATAACAAACATGGTAAACATCGGCTAACATTATCATTGTGAGCATTGTGGTATTGTGAAATGCTCCTCAACCACACATCCTCACAGAACCACGGACACGGCTATTAGTCCAAATAGAATATAATATTTCAGTGATTTTAAGGCCAAGAAATTTTTAGCTAAAAGCTGTGAGTGACATGGTCAGACAAGAAAACCTGAAGCTTTGGCCAGTTAGTCAACCAATCGCTGTCACATCCCATTGAGTGTAACAAACTACCTTTTCTGTAGCCAACACTGAAGCCCCTGAAGGCCACATGGCGATCTGAATGGAAGATGATGGACATGACGTTCCAAGAAGAGGTGAACTGAGGTGGGGAGATATCACCACAAAAGGTCCCAAGGAGGTTCCCTTCATCCTCAGATATGCCATTGTATATTTTAATGTAGTCATAAGCACAGCTGACATGGTACTCCAGCTCAAAGTGGTGGAAAGTGAGGAGGACAGAGGAGCCCTCTGCTACCACAATTAGCCAGGAACAGTGTATGTTGTAGGGGTACAGGCCTGGGAAGTTTGGGCTTGAGATATTGCCAGATGGAGCGGAGAGAATTCCTCCACATTTGACTCCTTATAATTAAAAAATAAAATTCATTTCAGTTCAAAGAAAGAGCTTATGGTTCACTGTGAAAGTGTATTACAAGCTGACATTAAACAAATGGAGCCCAGAATTCTCTGTATATACCGTGCCTGCAAGATAAAGCACTCCCATGAAATTTAAGCATTGCTCTATCAAGACAAAGAATGGCAACTCACCTTTTTTAGAATCAGACTTGTCAAAGAGCAGTAGTAAATGAATCAGTATAGCCACCCTGAGAGTCATGTTGTTATTGTTGATTTGGCTTTTGTCACACCTCAGCTACAATAACAGCAGAAACACACAACGGCAATGTCAGAGCGCACAGCTATGAGACATCAGTAGTGGTGCCTGTAGAGGTAAGAGGACTTTGAAAAATTCATCCACAGCCTGAATGAGCAACCTGATACCTGCCTGGGCCTTGCTTTGCCTTTCCGCTAAATTTTAATGACTGATATCCAATGAGCATGAGTGGCTTGTCAGGACACTGTTTGGAGAGATGTTATACATTTTTAATAACATGCACACATGCGCACACACACACACACACACACACACACACACACAC
>VUQK01007033.1:9421-20258 GCA_015106715.1 Bujurquina vittata | reverse complement strand
CGAGTGTTCCAAGTCTGAAGAAGGGCGTGTTGGCCCGAAACGTCACTTCTCTGTGAAGGTTCTAATAAATATCTACTACCAGGAGCAGTGCGGTGTGCGGACTTTCTTGTGCCTGACTATAGATATTTTTTTGGTCCTGCACCCCTTACTTACCTGTTTGGATGTGCGTGCTCAGTTTGTAGAGCTGTTACATAGCACATCAAAATGTTGGTCAAAATATATCATTTAATAGGACCGTCTTAGTGTGTTTGGATAATTTATGAATGTTACAGTGTGTAATATTAACTTTAATACGGTCCTGCAAACTTACACAGCTGACAGGAAAAAGAAGAGATGCACACATTTCTCCATGTGGCACGGTATCAGTATTTTCACACATGACGGCTCAGGATCGGGTGTTAAATAATGTTTTGAGTTCTTCTACACATTGCACAGGTCAGCTGGTACGCATATATTTCATGTTTACATGGAATAGTAGTAATACAGACCTCTTCTGTAATATTACTGCACTCCACCTGAGTCTCAACCCACAGGACCACACACAGCCCCCTGCATATTCTAATAGAAGCGTTCACGCTTATATTAGAGGCTCCAGTGGGAGTTGAACTATGGTTTCCTGGCTGGCAAAGCAATGACTGAGACTGGCATGTGTCAGCCAATGTTGCTGTGGCCACTGTTTCACAGAATAGATGCCAATGGACACCTTGTGTGTAGGGGTAATGCTTAACTGCTTTTAAGTGTGGTAAAATTGCAACCATCCATTGTATTTACTTGTATTATGCATGTCCCATTGACATTACTTAACACAATAATATTTTGAATCAAGTTTCGAAAACAACAACACATTTGCTATTATATAGTTGTATTGTGTGTCTCCTTTGCAACATTTAAACAAGACTGTGTGAGTCGGTTTTAGTGTGAAAACAGGGAGGCAGGAGTAGAATATGCGTGGAGGGGATAGTATGATAATGAACCACCATACTGCATTAGAACATTACAGCTCTATAGAGAATGAAGCAAACAATGCAAAAGCAAGGGAAGTCTAAGTAGAGCAATGAGAAAATGGCACCGCTAAGTACAATAAATAATATTGAGTATACAGACTCGAGGAAATTGGAAGAAGTATGATCATTAAATTGCACTAAAAACATGAACTTTACTTTCCCTTTAGAGATCTAAGTATTTACACTATATTACCATAAATATCCACTCATTTGCCTTCACATACATATGAACTTAAGTGTCCCATTCTTAATCCATAGGGTTTAAAATGCTGTCGGCTCACCCTTTCCAGCTATAACAGCTTCATCATCTAGGAATGCTTTTGACAAGGTTTAGGAGTGTGTTCATAGGAATTTTTGACTATGCTTCCAGAAGCACATTTGTGAGGTCAGACACTGATTTTGGAGAAGGCTTGTCACAGTCTCCCCTCTAATTCATCCCAAAGGTGCTCTATAGGGTTGAGGTCAGGACTCTGTGCTGGATACTCAAGTTCTTATATGCAAAAATCACTCATCCATGTCTTCATGGACCTTGCTTTGTGCACTGGTGCACAGTCATGTTGGAAAAGGAACGGCCATCCCCAAAGTGTTCCAACAAAATTAGGAGCATGAAATTGTCCAAAATGCCTTGGTATGCTGAAGCATTAAGAGTTCCTTTCACTGGAACTAAGGGGCCGAGCCCAGTTCCTGTACAGCAACCCCACACCAAACTAGCCAAACTCAGACTCGTCCATTGGATTGCCAGATGGAAAAACAGGATTTGTCACTACAGAGAACATGTCTCCACGGCTCCAGAGTCCAGTGGTACTGCAGCATGCGTCACCACTCAGTTTGACACTTTGCATTGCACTTGGTGATGTAAGACTTGGTTGCAGCTGCTCGGCCATGGAAGCCCATTCCATGAAGCTCTTCACACACTGTTCCTGAGCTAATCTGAAGGCACATGAAGTTTTAGGGTCTGTAGCGGCGACCTCTGCACACCATGGGCCTCAGCATCCTCTGACCCCACTGTGTGATTTTACGTTGCTGTTATTCCCAATTGCTTCTATGTTGTTATAATCCCACTAACATTTGACTGTGGCATATTTAGTAGTTTGGAAATTTCACGACTGGACTTGTTCCACAAGTGGCACACTATTACGGCACCATGGTGGAATTCATTGAGCTCCCATTCTTTCACAAATGTTTGTAAAAGCAGTCTGCATGCCGCAGGTGCTTGATTTTATACACCAGTGGCCATGGAAGTAATTGGAACACCTGAATTCAATGATTTGGATGGGTGAGTGAATACTTTTGGCAATAGGGTGTATAAAGATTTGAAAAGCATTTTTTCACCGCTGAATATTAATAAATGGAGAAGAAATGTTCAAGGACCAGAGTGCACAAACAAAACTGAGCTGTAAAAGAACAAATCATTCAAAGTACATGGTCATGTACGTTCCTAAATGATCAGCCTATTACCCAATTACCAGGAGTTTTCAAAAAAAACACAACACAGTGAGAGAAGGGCAAACTCATGAATTAAACGGCTTTTTGAAAACCGCTTTCTCCTGCGATTGTTCTTGATTTATACCCTGCAGCAACACAATCAGTGACCTCAAAACAATCAAAACTTGATGATGCCCTTTATGTGAAGTATTTTCCTCTGTGTTGTGTGCTCTTGGATCTATTTGTCATCCTCATTCTTTCCACTACTTACAAGAGTGGTTTCGGGATGAGAGTTACAGATTGCTAGCGCTCTGCTGCCATTTGTTTGTCCTTGACTGAGGATTATGATCATGACCATACATGGCATTCACTGGGCTTGCAACAGTGCAGCATGCTGGAGCACAGCATTCTAGTGACAAGGGATGATATAGCTGGCTATTAGAAAGAAAATGCCTCTTACACTCTTTTGTTACAAACGGCAAACATGCTTTGTAGAAACAGAAACAAAACCTTTTCTTTTCATCCAATTCAAAGTCGGGCCGAGAGGTGGTTTAAAAAAAGTGCCACATGTCAGCCACAAATTACTTCTTTGTAATGGCACTTATCTTACATTTAATTGCATGTGCCACACTGAGGAGATACCCAGATTCAGTAGGTGAATGTTAAAACATCCCTCTATGCTCAACTCTGCACTTACATCCTCTTACTCAGTAAAGGTCAACCAACGAAGGGAAGGAACCATAAGCTGCATGCGTTTTTCCAGTGTGCCGAATGAATTAGAAATACATTAGCAATAAAGAACATCAAACTATCAGCAGGTTTCAGAAAAAAATAATAATAATTAAAACAACAATATGGTTATCCTTCACTAAACCGCTTCACAGACAAAGCGTATGTATTAAATGCACTCTGATCCTCATCTAAAGTTCTGACTTGGTGGTTTGAGCATCACTCAGTGCTGTAACAGAAGTATTTTCAAATCACTCGAGAAGGTGTGCCTGTTATATATAGGAAGAAAATATCATTTCTATTTTCTATATAGGGTTTTTTTTCTGGCTAGCAGTAATTCCCTGCCATTTCTGCATTCACTGAACTGTAATTATTTCAGACAAAGGAACTGAAAAGAAAGTTAAAATAAACACATAAAAAAAACAAAACAATTACAGGTTTCACAGTGTGTACATTTTCCTGTTGGGAGGGGTTTGTGAACACATACGAACTGACAGATGAAACACTGACAGAAGTTCAAAAGTGTCTTCAGGGCGTTAGGAAGGGCGGAAATGTTTCAGCCTGACCTTTAACTCACCAAAGACACACTATATCGCTTTGATGGATGCTCTGATTTCGTTAAATTGTAGTTTTTCTCTTGGCTACACAACGATGTATGATACCCACAAAAGAACAATGCAATAAAAAATGAGTCGGTTCACGTCTGCGGGGCATGGCTGAATCAATTTTCACTTAAAAGAAGGTATTTAGAGCGTCACTCTCACAAACGTTGGACGTCATCACTAATCAAATATGACAAATAAAGGTCTAATATCGCAGCACGGTGGCTAGCGCTCTTGCCTCGCAGCAAGCAGGGCTTGGGTTTGAATCCAACATCCGACTGGGGCCATTCAATGAACGAATGAATGGAAGGTCTAATATCATCAAAAGGTTATTGACAATACGATGCATTGATGCTTTAATGATGATAGTGGTTTTCATGTGCTGAGAAAGGAAATGCATTATGCTGCATTAGAACTTAGCTCTTCAATGAGGTTAGAAGTATACATTATACATTGCATAATGGCTAATTAGGAGATATTTTCCTCATGAACACTACAGCAAATCCATTTTTATTTTTATGCTATTGTTGCTTCTGACGGATAAATGCATTTCATGCTTTTAAGCAGTCAGACAAGAATGGCTAGTCTGGTTTAGGATGATTAGGATAATGATTGGACAATGCGGATAACAATTATTTTTAAACACCTGGAACAAAAAAATCAGAATGTACAGCACGTTGAACCTTGAGGTACATTAACAACAACTGCGCAAGACCACATTATGTTCCACACCTGTCAGTGAAGTGCAAAAAACGGAGGCCGGCAGTGATCGCAGGTTAAACAAAACTGTGAAAACATCGCCTAGTCTTATAAATTTCAATTTCTGCTGAGGCATACGGATAGTAGGGTCAGCTTGGTGATCCCGTCCTCATTTCCAGACTGTCAGATGAGGCCTGTTTCTCCGAGCCTCTGGTGTCTCACAGACACAGGCCCAGGTTTCCTGTGGCATCAGAGCCGCGGCACACTAGATTAAAGCATTACTGAGACACGTCTTTTTTTTCAAACTCATCACATGGGGTCATTTCTTAAGGAGACCTTTGCATCACACTTAAACTCTGTGTTTTCAAAGAGGATTTTTTTTTTTTTTTCTAAACCTAACCGGATGTTTCTGAATCCCATTCAGCAAGTGAAATCAGAATTTAAAAGGAAGTGAAAACAAAACTGATCAATGAAGGAAAATATGTGCAATAAAGTGCAAAGAACAAAGCTCCCAAACGGGACACTAGCCATTTTCTCCTGGCTGATCAACCAATGGTCTAATGGTATGCCATTACCACCCCTTCTGCCTACAGCATGCTGGGATGGGAACTCGTCAGATAGGTCTGGGTGGAGATGAGACACTGCTGGCAATGCGATGGAAAGCATTACAGCATTTTTCCTGTCTACACTTGAACCATGTGAAGCAAAACATAGTCCCAAGGATATGTTATTGTGGAGGCAATAGAGAAGTGCTGCCTACAGTTAAATAGCCCACTACTGAAGAGTTGCAGGGATGGACAGAACAGCTAGAGAGGCTTGGGTTTGACAGTGATGGGTGATAGATGCTGCGCAGCCAGAAAGCCCACAGAGATCGGGGGGGTATTTGCTGCAACAAATGGGATTGTTCACATTGTCCACTGTACTCTGTGACTAAAAACCAAGAGTGGGAGTCATTGTGTTTGACTCGAAATCTGGACTGAACAGAAACTGACAGACAGCAGTTAAACTGGGAGGTCAAATAATCTAATTACACAACATATAAAAAGCGTAGATAAGCTTTATATTCACAAGCACGCAGGCAAAAGAATGTTACATTTTTTTTCTTGCTGCTGTTTTGATTATTGCTTATTATTTTTCCTTTTTTACTTGCTCTATCTGCAGCCAAGTGCAAAGGGAAATAGTTTAATCTGCCCTCCTGACTACACAAGAACCGTCTCTAAAATAGCTGCAGTGATGCAATACCATGGCGAGGTAAGGGCCTGGTATGCAGCACAGTGCAAAACATACTGAAAAACAATAAACTGGCCGCACTGTTCCTCTCTGTTTTCTGCTGTGTGGTCAGCGGTCGTCCAACATTAACTGCGTTTTAAGGATAAAATATGGCACGGTTAGCATGTTCCTCCCCTTTTATTCTCCCTCATTGTCCCCTTTCCTGGCAACTGAAGGCTTTATCTGTGTTTATGTACATATATGTTTTTATTTTATCCTTTTTTGAAGTATAACTTTAGATTTTGCCTTTAAAGACCATTGTTGATTTCGAGTTGTCTTCAGCAGAAAATCTAAATGGCCTTTATAAAAGACTGAGGCTGAACGAGCGTCAGGGGCAGAGATAAGAGCCCATTTTGATAGTACAGATCTATATCAAAAAATTTCATCTCCAAACGCCCGCTGTATAAAACTGAATGTTCCATCAAAGCCGGGTAACTCTAAAAAACACAATAACCTGTTTTGTGAAATGTGAAGACCCGAGCTGCTCCCGTGCAACTCCCTCGTTTTGCTTTCACTTCTGATGCAACCACAGGCAACACCAAAGCACAGGTTTAATGTACTGTAGGGACCCGTGTCCAACTGTGTCTGAGACAAAACTAGTCATTAATATAGGGTCCTGTGGGGGCATTTACCATAATATATATATATATATATATATATTATATCGTACATCTTACTGATATAAACGTCTTTCTGTTTTATTTGTTTATTCTGACAATAATTGAAATTTCCCAGCCTCTCCCATCACGGACTCTGAGGAGGAGCAGGTGTTTATATACCTCTCAGATCACTGGATTCAAAGTTGTTGAAAGGTTATTTTGTATCGTGTCATTTAAAGCATGCCTAGCTTTATTTAAGTTGTGGGGTTTAAAAACAATTTCCATCCATCTTATTCCGCTTATCCTTTTCAGGGTCACAGAGGGTGAGAGGCAGGGTACACCCTGTGCAACTTTTGATTTCAAAAATGGAAACTGCTACAGCTTGAGCAAATCAAATGGAGACGTACTCAAAACCGCGATGCCACAGACAGCTGCTTGAGACTGGCTCCCATTCAAAATCAATCAACTTCTTTCAAGACACACTCACTTTTAATAACTATATTACTATTTGGCTCAGTTGCTAAACATGGGCCGTCCAATATGTGCACTGGTGGCCGTTTTGGAAATGATTACTCAGTTAATCATATCTGCGAGCTTATGGAAGGTTTTGATGTCTGCCAAGTGGCCATTGTTGTCCTTGGCAGTCAGCTTGCCTGTGTCACTAGTTTGCGATCAGCAGTTTAGCATGTCTTGACACGAGAATGGAGTTTGCAGTGCATTTTGTTACTTCTGGTCGTAGGTCAAAGAGCATGTTTAAGGAGTTTGACAGCAAACAATAACCAGCAGCAATGTTGCACCTTCTTATGTTCATTTTCACATGTAGTCCACGCTTTGATAATCTGCTCAGTCACTCATATGGCAGAAAGGCAGAAGTATAAAGCATAAAATCATGCACAGTCAGTTAATGCTCAAAATGAACATCTGAACGGGGAAAATATTGATCTCAGGGACTTTTGTCATCATAGCATCATCATGATTGCGCTTCATTCGTTGTTCTGAAGACACTCTATGAGCTGCAGTTATGTAAAATGCCTTATTGATGGTGTCAGAGAAGAATGAAAAAGAAAATAGTTCAAGCTGAAAGAAAGCTTACAGTGACTCAGATAACCACTCTGTAACTGTGGCAAGCAGAGCATGTCAGAATGCATTATATGCTCAAGTGTGAGGAGGATGGGCCACTCCTGAAGGCAAAGGAAAATCTCTAGAGCTTACTCAAACAGAAACACCGTGATCATTAGAAAGGTCAGAGGAAAATGGTGGTCAGGTTTGAGATGACTGAAAGGGAGGCTATGGTATCTCATAATAAAATGAGCGGAGCAAAAAAAAAAATCTTCCATTGTGCAACAGTTTGAACCTTGAGGAAGTTTATTGTTGAGAAACAACAGGAGAAGACAACGTCAGGTTTCATTCCTGTCAGTCAAGGACTGAAATCTCAGGCTGGAGGGCTACACTGTACACCTGTGCAGGTTCACCAAACTGAACAGCCAGAGACGGAAGAAGAAAAAGAAAGGCTGCCTGGTCCGATGAATTCTGACTTCTGCTGAGGGACACAGACAGCAGAGTCAGGAGACGACATCAACAGCATGGACCCATTCTGCCTGGTTGGCAGGTTTACCCCAGGCTGTTAGTTTGAGTATACGCTTGCCGAGAAAATATTCCCCTGATCATCAGTGTGCGTGCCTTTATGATCACAATTTATTGCCTTCTGATGGCTACTATGATAATATGCAAAATAAATATTTATGTTGTGTAACTTCCTTTTCTAGTCAGAAGTCCATGATCAGCAGAGGTCGTGCCTTCTCTAGGATTTCTAGCCTTCACTGTCAGAAAGAAATTGTTTGATAGCGGCTCTTTTCCCACTTAATCACAGCCACTACAGTCACGCCCACTGACACCGAGGTACGCATGCTCTATGATGAAGGACAGAAATCTCATCAAGAGCAATAAGACTGCAGAGATTAAGCGTCACCCAAAAATGTATCAGCAATGGCAGACCAATCTCTGGGTCCATCATAAACTAAGGCAGAACTACCTCAGCTCACGCTTTGCCAAATAAATTCCACTGTAAACAATTCACGCAACAGATGGTATGTCTCCCACAAAGCCCTGGTCTCAAATGTGCTAAATCAGGTACCCTATAGAGTAGATAGAATCTTGTGCCATCAAAATAATTTCAACACAAGCTTGAGGTCATTGTCCCTCTGGGAGCAGATGAAAGTAATGAGGCACCTCAGTGTAATCTACTCCTTTGAGAAGGACAGTCAGATTAATGGGACAAGAATGTCACACCAAGAGCGATAAGAGGCTTCTTTTTTGTGATTTATTTTTAGTATTTTAGCCTTTATTTGACAGGAGAGTGCAGAGCAGGAAAGCATGGAGAGTGTGTGTGTGTGTGTGTGCTGGTGGGGGGGGGGGGTATGGTGAATTCAAACCCTGGGCCCTGCAGCAAGGACTCTAACCTTCCACATGGTTTCCAGCTCAGCCGGATAAGCTATAGTGGCGCTCTATAAGGACATTTCTTTAAATCACTCAGTCTACTCCACCGTACACCTATAGTTGTGAGCTAGTATACTGGCATAAGTCTGAAAATCGTAATAATATTAATGAAAAACTATTTAACCTCAAATGACACTTTAATATTCACCGTTGACTACATCAGTGATAATTAAGTGCCAGTGGGAATGATTTTATTTTTATTTATTTCTAATTGAATGCCAAATAATTAAAATGCCTCACTTTCGTTCATCTTTAAATGCTTTTTTTGTCCAATTATTTATTGTGAAACACTGCCTTCAATCACCCAGGTGTGTCTTATCTTCCTTCTTAGAAAAACTAGCTCACCTACTTTGGCAGTACTCTGGTAAACTGGCGTATTGCATTCTTGTTCTGGAAGTTCTGTATTTAGGATCCATTTTTCTTTTCTCTCTAGTTAAAACTTGACTTGTTAATCTTTTGCTCAGCCTTGTAAATGCAATGGTCTGCTGGAACTGGCACCACAGCCATGTTTATAACATGAACAGTGGCTCAAAGTTCGTTGGGTTGGTGAACAAGACGTAGAGCTGAATCATGACATAACAAATGACATCATTTGAGATGTGACTATCTGAGTAACTACATGTCCCAGGCAAACAAAAACTAAATAGCACACATCAAGTGGCGGTGGCTTCTGGTGTCCTCTAGACTTGGCGATCACACAGCAGATCTCACACTTGATTGTACATTTTTTAATATTTACTTAAATAATCAAGAATCCTGGCGCATGACTACATGCATCTTCCAGGTTTTTTTTTTTTCCTCTTGGCTCCACCTCTATAAAGCATTGTGATGGCTGTGAAGGTATCGTGTTGGCTGTCCACAGACAGAGATATCAATACCTGCTAAAGGACTTGAACCGCATTTGCCGTAGGTCCCGCTACAACAGGCGTCTGCCATGCGACGCACAAACGCACACACTTTGCATTTCATAGCAATCACTGTTTAAAAACAGATACTACAAAAAGCAAGACAAGACAATGATCTTAAATTCAGTAATATGAATAAATAAAATGTTCCGAGCTAACTGCAGTCGCTTTTTCAACCAATTAATGTCTAACTTACAGTGTCCGGGAATTGATTCGGTTACCAAAATTACCTCTGCTGCTCGGAACCATAAAAGCATTCATGGAGGCAATTAGAAGGTTAGAAGGTTTGTGTCTCTAGAACATAAATACTGAACCAGTTTTTCCTCGTGGGACTAAAGAAACCCGTACGTGTCTAAATAAATGAATTCAGAAAAAAAGCAATTTTCATAAAGCTTCAGGGAAATATGTCTCCGACAGCAGTTTATTTCTATCAAGTCATATATGTTTAGCTTTTTTCGCCGCTAAACCATTTTTCAAGCTGTCAGTAATAAAATAACAATAAATGAAGATGAGAAAAGACATACGTCAATCTAGGCACCTCTTTAGGTGGTAAACCCATTTCAAAACTCTGATTAATACAGCAACGCCTCCATAACAGGTAGCTACTATAAGCATCTTTCCAACACTTTATCTTTCACAGGGTCCCATTTGGACTGATTTCTGTCTTCAGTCAGTGCTAATCCCTTTGCTTAATGGTGATGTATAGCATGTGCTATCACTTTGAGAGTTTGACAATTCTATTACAGCTGCTACTGTATCAAATACATTTTGACAAGACTGGCGACCGCATGATCTCCGCTCACCACACAGGACAGATGACAGGATCCTGGGATTCCTGACTGATGGATACATCACTTTGGACTGCAGAGTTGATTACAGCACAAAATGTTACAGCTGATCACTGCCTTGTTCTCATGTGTGAACTTTGTCATCTCTGCTTGTCTGACAATCCCAGATCAATACTCAATCAAAGAGTTTTTTTTTTTTTTTGCCTTTAGCTATTCTGTTGCTTCTAGGTACCAAAAAAAAAAAAAAAAAGAAAAAAAAAAAAAGACCCCGAAAAAGGAGGGGGAAAAGAAAGGGGGGGTCGCCGGGCCCTTTTAAGGGGG
>VUQK01007028.1:25971-44859 GCA_015106715.1 Bujurquina vittata | reverse complement strand
CTCTATGGCGTCTGAGTACATGTCTACAATCATCATCAATTATGTGTTTCCACTGAGGTAGAAATCAGCTCCTGCAGAATCAGACAGAAAGCACAAAAACTTTTCCCTTTACAGATTCTTTCACCTGCGAATGAGCTGGGTAGCAAACAACCCCAGCAGTGAATTAACAAGCTAAATAACTGCTAAGAGAAATGTGCAGTTGTCCTAATGAGCCCCATGTTGAGTCAAATGTAATTATAAATATTACAGGACCATAGCCAAGGGGTGTTGAGGCTACAGCCACCACACACTAAATTTTGGATCCTCCACACATCGAATAGTGAAGCCTGTTAGTGTTCGTTACACCTACTTAGAGGAATTACAATGGGAAGTAACTATTTTCTGTCTCAACTCTTTTTTACAGATGAATTTCCCACGTGCAAGGTATGAGCTCTGATTGACTTTGAAACAAAGTTTCATTAGAAAAAAACAAACACAGTATATAAAAGATGGAAGCAGCCACCATGATGTTACCCATTTGATTTGGACTGAAGACTCAGGATTTTTATTTTGGTTACTGCCACGTTGGTTTGTGAAGACACAAGGAATCACATTTGAAGAAGACAGGAGTCCTACGTTATCAGCTAATGATAGCTTGGTTAACCAGCTGGATTCATAAACTGCTACTACTACAACAGACACCTGGTAATTAGTTCTAAGTAACAGACTAATAAAGTGCTAGAATTTAATTCAGCAAACTGAAAAACAAACTCCTTGGTTGGGCTGTACCAC
This sequence comes from Bujurquina vittata, assembly GCA_015106715.1. Lineage (NCBI taxonomy): Eukaryota > Metazoa > Chordata > Actinopteri > Cichliformes > Cichlidae > Bujurquina > Bujurquina vittata. Next base: position 44,088 of record VUQK01007028.1, on the reverse strand, counting down.
ACAGCAGGATGCATTATTCGTTAGAGGGGTTAATTAAAAATGCTCTAAAGGCACAAACACTGTGGAGAGGTCCATTTCAGTGACTTCAGTTAGCAGAGGTGAGGCCCAGCAGATAGCTGCAGGACGCTTGGCAATCAAAGTGGCCAACCCACCAATTCCAGGGTCCAGATGGATGATTTATAAAGAAAATGATAATGGAAAGTATCCATAGAAGTCTTCCCTTTTTTTGTTTCTTTGTTTTCACACTTTATAAGGGGTTTGAATTTGAAGTTTGGTTGGGGTTGCTTGTTCATTATTAGTTCCTGAATAGTTACAATACAGCGCATAACGATTTGAGAATGGGCAGTTAATTGTCTTTGATGCTGCTCGCTGTGATGTGGCCAGTAATGTCAGCTGGGATGTCAGTTAGGAGGGCTGCACTAAGCATAGGAGCACACAGTTTTCCTACCATGTGACTATGTTTGAAGATTAGAAAATAAAAGTCTGAAACCAAAACGACTTCTACTGTCATACGTGTCAGCAGTACTGAGCCTGCAGCCCAAAGCGGCATGGAGAAGGCAGGAGCAACGCCGCTACACATACCCAGCTGTAAACATGTTTATTTCTGTTGCAAAGTTTGACATTTTAACTCGGGAGTCTCCGGAGATTGACTCACTTTTGGTGTCAGCCTCAAGTGGCTATTAGAGGAACTGCAGTGTGCCTGCAGCTAGCCACACCGCACTGTAAATCAGGGATCCTCAAATCCAGGCCTCGAGGGCTGGAGTCCTGCAGGTTTTAGATGTGTCCCTGATCCAACACGGATGAATTTCCTCCTCAGTATGCAGTCCTGCTAATCACTTCTATAATTGACTCAGGTGTGTTGAAGCAGAGACACATCTAGAACCTGCAGGGCACCGGCTCTAGAGGCCTGGAGCTGAGGATCCCCGCTGTAAATAATGCCCTCCAGTTGGCGCCCCTCTCTGACTTTACCCTGCGTAGATGTAAATTCAGCGATGTTCCCTGATTTTACCGCTAAAAACTGCAGAAAGTGTTTCAAAAACAGTGTGAAGTAAAGAGTATGTGTCAACATGGATGCTTTTTATATGTGCATGCTAAGTGGCTGACTGCTGCATGGACATGCAGGCGTTTGATATTAAGTTATTTTTCTTCTTTCTCCTGGAGGCTAAATGAGCAGGAAGGCAGAGGAGCAAACATTATGACGGAGTGCTGAGTCAGACTGAATTTATTATCGTCTCTCTCCGATACATTCATGCCTCAGTGTGGGTTTAACTACTGCTTTTAAATGTCAGCCTTTGCTGAAGAGCTGACATAAAAATGAATCATCAGCTACTCTGATAATTGAATAACTTTACCAGTTTTTATTCAAAAATACCTTCTTTGTTATTTTCAAAAGAAATAAGACAGAAGGCAACTTTTTGTTATTAGATAAATTTCAAAGGCATGAAAATATTTATATATATTTATATATATATAAATCAGCAACTGTTGGAATGCTACTATGCATGGAAGCCCAGGGGAAGTCCTGAGGTCAAAATGAGAATGACTGAGCTAAGATCCTGTGGGACTTCCAGATACAGATGGACAAACTGGTGATGGCCAACCAACCAGACCTAGCAGAGGAAGAAGGCCATAGTGATAGATGTAGCAATACAGCGTGATAGCAACATCAGGAAGAAGGAACACAAGAAGCTCGAGAAATACCAAACGCTGGGAGAATGAGGATGCAGAAGGTAACAGTGGTCCCCGTGGTAATCGGCACAGTGTCCCCTAATAAGGGAAAAGGGCTCCAGCAGATTCCAGGAACGACATCCGGTATCTCCATCCAGAGGAGCGCAGTTCTAGGGAGAGCTAAGATAGTACGCAGGGCCCTCAAGCTCCCAGGCCTCCTGTACTGGACTTGAATTTGGAGGACAAACACCGCCGACAGGGCAATTTTTTCCCCACTTTATCCGATTCATTATTCCAGAAAAATAGTCAGCATATTGAATGAACATCACAAGTTGTGGCCATACTCGGGCTTTTCACCAAATCACACCAAGCTTAGATGTTTGGTTTGAGGCAGAGGGACTCATCAGATGGGCTTACCTTGGTTGAGCAGCAGAGCTGTGAAGGAAACAGAGAGAGGAGGGTGTGTGAAAGAGAGAAAGAGCAGTAAGTAACACACATTCATCAAGGAAAGCAACAGCGCAATCAAAACAAAACGAAAGTGCAAACACAAACTCACAATGAATCAGTAAATCCCCTTTGTCTATTATTTTACCTTTCCACTAAAACAAATTGATTTCAATTCTTCCTTATTTCATGTCTGTGCTTTTGTCTTCTCTAAGTGAAGCGCACACTCAACAGCCTGAGAAATAAATTGAAGGTTAAATGATTTGTCTTCTCTCCACATTCTAACGAGAAGGGGAGGCCAAGCCTGTGTGTTGTTGTAGTGATGGATAATGGCTGAACGGCTGTCTTCCTGAACATGTGTGTGTCTTTGTGTTTATAAGATACAATTCCATTGTATCGTCTTTGCGGGGGAAGCGGGTACCGAAACAGCACAAAACAAAACAAACAAAAACCCACAAGACCAAATGAAAAGAAGAAAAGACAATAAAGTACACAAAGTAGGACTAAAAACAGCCAAACAATGTGCTGCAGTCCACCTGTTTATAACTGTTTGGGACAAATGAAAGACCGTCTGCACCAGTGCAAAAGCCTCTTCTAGCTTTAAAAAGGTGTGATCTTAATTTGTCGTCTTTGTGATCAGAGTCAGACAGTGGCTGCTATTTTTATATCCCTGGAAGTCCCATTCAGACCGTGCACGCTGTGTGCTCTTCCATCACAACCTTGCGCAGAAAGCAAACATTAAATTCTGTGTGGAGGTCAGCTGCCGGGTCTCTATGACGGAGCACCTTTCTGCAGATTTAGATGCAGCAAGTCAAATGAGCAGGAAGACCAGGAGTGTGTTCATCATTATTGTGGCAATCAGAGAGTTGTGAACCACGAATTTGGTGTACCACAAATTTGTACATCCTGAGGCATTTGCATGAGAAATTTCAGCTGAAACAATCTGAACTACAGAGCATGCCACCGTGTGGTGGCATTGAAATCACAAAGGTTTCACCAATCACTGCCCACATTTACCTCACTGACTGCATCCACTTTGTCACACTGGTGCTGAGGCTGCACAGAGCCATAAGTGGATAAACGGGACTTCCAAAGAGTGAGCTAATAGAAAACATGTAAGAATGATTCTAGTAAGCAAACAGCTGCTGATACATCTGCAGCTGTGTTTAGATGTGGCTCAAGCAAACTATGGTTTAGTATTCAGCCCTGGACAGTTTTGAGCATGGAGATAACTTCAGGGTTTCAACCATGTTTGCTGGTTATGATCAATCAAAATTTGAAAGTAATTTCATCAAATCAAGTAAAATGGAAAGATGTCAAAATAACGTACCTGAGATTCCTCTCTTTAGCCAGCGTGGTTCTTCCAGCACAATGAAGAAGTTTTCATGTTTTTCATATTCTTCATCATCAATTATCCTCACCTGGAGAGTCTGACTGCACGCACGCACGCACGCACACACACACACACACACACACACACACACACACACACACACACACACACACCCACACACACACGCACGCACGCACGCACGCACGCACGGACGAACACACACACACACACACACACACACTCAAGCTTCAGCCTGTCTGTGTATACAAAGCAGTTCAGACTTGTCAGGAGCATAAACATCTCTACCCGGCATGCCTCTGGCCATGTTTTACGCATCTGATAAGGGTGCATACAAATTTGTTTGTGAATACACTTCAGCAATACACACACACACACACACACATGCACACAAAACCACAAGCTCCATATACAGGAGATCAACCCAGCGTGTTAAGAATGCTGTCAATGGTGTGTTTATGCCACGCTCTGCCACATAGAAACACTACAAATCCCATAAACTCTTGATGCTCTGCAGGTCCCTCCAGAGCCAGCGGGTCGTGTGGGTGTATTTGAATGAAAGTTTCTGTTGAACATTTTGCAGTTTTACAAATTAATGAAGACACAAAATTTATTAATAACATTCAAGTGAAACACCAGTTTAAGGCGCATTTGCAGTCTGACCTTAAAACAACAAAATGCAAGAATAGCAGCAGCATTTGGGTTCCGCTCCAGGATCTCCAAGGATCCAGTAACATGTGGCAAAATTCCAATTTAAGCAACACACGTGAGTATTTTTAAGCTAATGCGTAACATTGCCATGTGTAGTGTACCTACTTTGGTGCCCTCCTGTGGTAGCAGAAATGAGCATTATTGGAAAGAGGTGGGATAATTTAAATGTGGATATATATTATTTGGGTATATTTTTTAATATTTGTAATATTTTTATTGCAACCTGTAACCATGTTTCCACTGAGTTATCCATTGTGTAACCCTTCATTTACTTTATGGCCCATCCCTGTCACAGTCAGCACAGGGAGGAGCTTGGGATTGATGGATGGGTGCATGGCTAAAGACCACTCCTCATTTACCATTTCCAACCTTAAAGTAAATGTTAGCATTTCTGACCAGTATCATTCTCTAACCTTGGCACCTTTATTCTAAACATGATGATAAAGTTCTCCACACCTTTAGTAAGGACATACATTTTTGGATCCACACTTAGTGTAACCTTAACCATGGGGAATCATTTTCCTTTTGTAGTCATAACAGTTCTGTGAGGCATAGACAATTCCTGTCATCCATTAAGCAGGGCAATCAGATCAAAACTGCAGGCGTTGCTTTAAAGCCTCATCAGAGTACTTGTTGCAAATTGCTTATTCACCTCTGCTTCCTTTAGCATATTTTTGTAGCTGTTGACTCACATATTTTATGAAGGTTTTGAACACACTCACAGTTGGCTTTGTTTTGGGCAAAGCTTTTGGGCTTTAATTGCCACATGGACTGACTCACAGCACCGGACTGCTTTGAGTTTATTGTTCAGCTGTTTTTGTGTGTGTCTGGAGCTCTAGAGGCTTTGTTCACTTTACAAGTGTTAATGTTGGGCTCTTGTTGTCAGTGCCATTAGTGTGAGGAAAGAGAATCAAGCCTCACTTAAACATAATTATTCTAAAGTCAAACAGTCAAGTGGCAGCTGAGTCCCTCTCACAGGAAAGGACTCTCTGCTGTGCGGTGCTTTTTTCCCTGTTGTTGTGATTGTTGTTATTGTTGTGGAGGAGAGTCATGCTATGAGGTTTTGAGAGTTGGAGACAGGCATCCCTCTGTGGCCGGATCCTGTGTCCTGACACTGGAGATATTTCGATTTTCTCAGCCATTTTCTACGTCTATTTTTGTCTGTGTGTGCAAGATTCTGTGCTTCAGACATAAGGCAGCACCCATACACTTTCCACAAAAGGAAAGTGAAGGGGAGGAAGAACGTCACTGGGAGAGTTTGTGGATGGTATTGAAGTATGACAGTGATGAGAGACAAAAACCCATCAACCAAGCCTCCCATTTAAGTTTAAATGTAGATTTAATTTGTAGGTAAATCCAAATACATTATATTGCCAAAAGTATTTGCTCATCTGCTTTCACACGCAAATGAACTTGAGTGACATCAGATTCTTAATCCATGGGGTTTAATATGATGTCGGCCCACCCTTTGCAGTTTTAACAGCTTCAACTCTTCTGCAAAGGCGTTTCACAAGATTTAGGAGTGTGCTTACCGTCAGTGGCAGCGTGCTTTACGCCACTGCATCCTACACTTTTCATTTCGCTTGGCAAACTACGGCTCGGATTCAGCTGCTCAGCCATGGAAGCCCATTCCATGAAGCTCTCTACGCACTGTCCTTAAGCTAATCTGAAGGCCACATGAAGTTTGGGGGTCTGTGACGATTGACTCTACAGAAAGATGGTGACCTCTGCTCACTATGGGCCTCTGCCTCCGCTGACCCCACTCTGTGATTTTACGTAGGCTTCCACTTCGTGGCTGAGTTGCTGTTGTTCCCAATCCCTTCCACTTTGTTATAATCCACTATCAGCTGACTGTGGAATATTTAGTAGTGAGGAAATTTCACGGCTGGACGTGTTGCACAGGTCGCATCCTATCATGGTGCCATGCTGGAATTCACTGAACTCCTGAGTGCGACCCATTCTTTCACTACTGTTTGTAGAAGCAGTCTGCATGCCTAGGTGCTTTTCTACACCTGTGGCCATGGAAGTGATTAGAACGCCTGAATGATGATTTGGATGGGTGAGTGAAAACTTTTGGCATAAAGTGTGATAAAGTGTATAACTGAAAATCAGTTTGAAATGATGATGATGACTTTGTGAACAATCAGATGTTGTAGGATACACAAAAAATATCAATGATTTATGGGAGCCATAAACCAGAAACTGCAAGTTTGACATTTCTGGGAGACTGATGGTTTAATATACAACTGTTTTTGAACTTTTTTTTACCACCCCCCTCCCTTCTTTAACCTTTCTTTGGGTCAATCATATCTTTTCTGGGTCTGTTTGCCCTCATTGGATGGTGAAACCAAAAGGTCAGAAGACAAACTGGAGAGAAACATCTGTCTCACTCCATATATGAAGTGAGGATAAGGCAGCTGCACGTTTTTCCATTCCACTCTCTCAGATTAATCTGACAAATGTGTTTCCACTATTTACTGCTTAATTACCTCATCAGCAAACACAATTTGTTCAAACTGGTTAGGACAACATGTTTTGTGATGCTGAGGCAAATTAATCACGTTTTGACTCCTCTGTTGAACCTTACTAATCCATCACCGCTTGTCTGCAAACACTTGAAAGGAAGCCCAGTTTATCAGGAGAAAAAGAGGAGACAGATAGAAGGCGAGCAAAGTGAGGAGCTGGGCTGATGGCCAGAAGAGAAGGAGGAGAAGGGGAGGAGGAGGTGGATCTAGGACAGGCAGGACCGGGCAGAGGTTGCAGCACGTGGTGTTCAACAGATATGAGAAGGACAAAGGAAGCTGGGATGGGGGAGATTAGGAGGGATATAGAAGCTGTCATCAGCGTTATTGCTATAACACTGTGTAAGAGAAGGTGAAGGAGGGGAGGGAGCAGGAGAGAGGAAGATCTGATTTAAGAGAACATTGGAAATAAATTTGGCTTTGAGGTAGGGCAGATAAAGAAAAGTGAGGATAAGTACCAAAGGAAATCAATCACCAAAGGAAAAGCATTTTTTTTAAGATCAAACAAAAATGGTAAGACATTAAAAGGCTAGGTGCAATTTTAGCCCTTTAAAGGTTGAGACTTCTAAAGTGGAATATGTAGAAGCAAAGGCAGAAATGAATCCACATGCATAAGACTTTTTAGTGCAACCTCCACGTTGCCATCAGTTGTCTGATCCCCCTGAGCTACAGTGGCCTGAAATCAACAGAAAGGAAGTCACATTTCCATTAAATTAGGAAGAATAGGACATTTAATAAAATCAAGTGTTGAGTGTGAGGTCCTTTGATTGGTGTAAGAGCTGGTGCTACCAAGGTGTGTGAAAAAAGAAAAATACATAGATTGATGTACTGGAGTGACAGAAGGGAAAGGATAATGGTCAGAGAGAGTTGGGAATGCTGCAGGCCATGCACAAATATATCTTCCCTCTAAGGACAAGGAGGGGATGAGTGAGGTGAAGTGAATCTAAAAGGGTGTGAAAGCTGACTGAAGTGAGGCAGAGAGGGAGGAAGAAGGGAAATGGGGTTAATAGGGAAGGATGAAGCAGACTGTCAGGTAAAGACAGAGGAGGAGAAAGGGGGAAAATGGAAAAAAGAGGGAGTAGATTATAGATTTTCACTGTATCCTTTTTTAAAAACTGCAGTCAACTTAGGGTAAATTTATATTTAGTGGTGTGTAGCTCCATCCTGAAGGAAACAAAATGAACAAAAGCACTGAATGGCAGAGATGGGGTATCAAATGTCCTTTGTTACCACCGTTGGAGAGTTGGCATCCCAGTCTGGCTGGGAATGGCAAACCTGAGTTAACAGCTGTGGCTGGAGGGTAAAAAATGTATCACAGAGAGAAATATGGAGTGTCAGAAGGAATAGGGTCAATAGCCAAGAGGGTTAAGGACCAGATAGGATGAAAGCAGGGCTATTATTGGCAAATTACTGTATGATGGCGGAAGTAAAGACAAGGAGAGTTGGCAGATAGGTGACAAGCAAGAGGAGGCATGAGGTGGGTGTTGGTATTCAGGCTGGCTGGATGAAGAGAAAGGGAAAGAGGAAACAGTGGAGAAATGAGGAGAATATGGGTGTTTGCCTGAGGGGGCACTGGCCAGACAATTAGGCGAAGGAGGAGGAGGAGGAGGAGGAAGATAGGGGCTGGGGCTGCAGGTCTGCGGGCTAGACAAGACTATCTTCCCTCAGGGGGAAACAGCCTCGTTTTGTTTAGAGAAGAAGACACAAGAACAATCCTCCAGAGAAAATAGGCCAGACAGACAGATGGACGGGGGGACTGAGGGAAGAAGAGATAGTGGGAGGGAGGGATTGAGACTGGGAGGGACAGCAAAAGTGAGAAACAAAGAGAACGAGATACACCCAGAGGGTTTCCGGGAAGTCCAGGTGGATCTGAGCAGAAAGGTGCGCTGGATGAGAACATAATGAAATGATAAAGAGATGGAGAGAAAATGATTCAGGAAGAGACAAAGAATATCTTAGAGTGAGTGATTGCTGTTAGTGTAAGATAGTGGTTGAGACTGACAGGAAAAAAAAGATAAGAAGACATGAATCTGTCACCTTAAACTGCAACATGGTTGGAAAACAAAATCACCACTCCTTCCTGCTTCAGTGGTCAAACACTCACCTGGTCAGACCATCTTGCAGCCAGAAGCAGACCGACCTCATATTTTCTGTGCGGTATTTGTGATTAATGCGTGCATGTATGTTGTGATATCCCTCCTGTATCAAAGACTGATGACATTAAAAACCACTCCGGTTTAAAAAAACAAACAGACAAGAGAAGTAGGTGGAACAGCACTGAATCAGTCGAGGTTTAAACTCGTCTTGGAGTGATAAGAGTGAATTTTTGCCAAGTCGAGCTGTAAATAACTAAGACATCTTCTTCAAAGTGTGTAGAGAAAGAAAATGTGCTGGCTGCGTCGTCTAAATTTGAACTATGTTTTAATGTGGAGCTGCATGCGCAGTGAGATGCGAAGAAGAAAAGAAGACTAACTTTCGAGCAGAAGGCACAGATTCAGAGTTTTCCCCTGCAGGGTTTTTACCAGACTTTGTATTAAGTTTACTTAGTACTTAAAAAAAAAGTTGCATGTGTTTACTTTTGCATTCTGTGTGACCTCATTTATACCTGGCTTAAAATATCACAAAGTAAATTTGTATTTTTCCCTCAATTGGAAGCCTTCATTCTTTCTTCCATTCATAGCAGTTGGAACATTGGAATGTTTTATCTAGAGCTGTGGATGCTGGTCAGATCAGCCAGTTCAATCATTTTGATCCACACTGAAATATGTCAAGTCTTAATTATACAATGTCGTAACAAACACTACATAAGCACTTTTAATGGCAGCCGTTTTGAACTGAAATAGCCGGCAAACACAGGTGTTAGTAATGATAAAGTTTCTTGTCTGTTTAGGTGAGAAAATGTGTAGAAACACCTGTGTTTGCCTATTTTATATCAAAATGAGTTTATTGCCTTGAAATTTGGTACAGCCATCCATGTTTTGCCTCTGAATAATTTGGGGGATTTAACTTCCCATCATGCAATCAACATGTTTCTTTTTCCAGTCCTTTTTCACCCAAGATCTGTAAAATTAGCCCTTTTTTTGTTCTAACTAGTGGATATTAGTGTGCTAAATCTCCCAAAGCCTGCTTGACCCCATGTTAGCATGCTAATGTTAATATTTCGCTAGATTGCTTTTCAATTAAATTCAAATCTATTTAAATCTTTATACATTTTATTTATTGACTTCCAAAAAAAAAAAACTTATTTGTCTTCAGTGTGCCCTAAAAAAGCCTTCACGTTTTACATGAAATTAGCTCAGTTTATCTGAATAAGTTGTCACTTCAGCTAAAACTCCAGTCACATAAGCCGGAGACTAGTTGGCAACCACCAGTCACTGAGTATTCCCTGACCGGCTGCGAGTAGCTGCAGGAGGTCACTGGCACTCTTTGTGAAATCAATTGATAAAGCCTTAGTCACACAGGGCTGGAGAACGGTGTAAAAAATGTGTATTCCCCAACAATTTGGCAAGTGACTGCAGGAGGTTGTGAAGGAGGTGAAATTTGTTGCAAAAAGGTATGCAATGCTTTACTGAAAACCTTGCTCTAGTTGCTAGTAGCTTGCAGCAGTTTCCCATAGTTTGTATGGAAGATGATGACTACAAACATTTGCCAAGTACTTGCTAAGTGGTAATGAAACTTGAAAAGTGAAGTGCAAACCAGAAATGGAGACTGTTTTGGAGACCGTCTTCAAAGTAGAAGTTGCATCTTTTGAAATGTTTTGGTTTCAGTGGCAAAGGCTTAACTTTAACTTTAAACGGTCCCTGATTGTGGTTTGCGCCTCACTTTTTCAAGTTTCAATAACACTTAGCAAGTACTTGGTGAGTGTTTACAGAGAAGTCAGTATCTTCCATACAGACTACAGGTGACTCTGGTGATCTGCTAGCAACCAAAGCAATCACAACAAGGCTTTTGGTGTTGCTTCGTTGTAACCAATTACACCCATCGACAGCCAGCAGCGTCCAGCACCTACTTGCCAACCTGCCGGGGGATACACATTTTTCCTAGCAACTGCACTGAAGCCTAACCTCTGCAAAGAAAGCTTTTTTTCTACAATTACATTACCTTACAACATTACAAGCATTTGTCCTGCAGTAGAGCATTATTCTTTAACATGGCAAAATATGGTCCTGTTCACCTCTGGAGATCTACTGTATCTAACCACAAGTCCAATACCCACTTGTAGATGGGTTTCATCTGTTCTTTGCTCTAAATGATTGCAGTCTGATCACCTGGTAAACATGTTTCCACCGAGTTTAAAGGGAGTGATTCTTTTATCTGTACTCAAAAGCGTTCCACCAGGCAGACCATGTGGCTATAAAACTGAGCTCTGTGGATGTAGATGTGCATCTTACAATGCCCTTTTTTTTAGTCTGACTCGTCTCTTCCTTGGACAAAACTTTCATCTGAGGAGCTTTTGATGAAAGTATTGGACACTCAGCATATATATCATCCAGAGCAATAAGGCATGAAGGCCATAAAAAAACTTTTGGACAGGTAGACACAGAGGTAAAGTAAACCTAGAGACGATAAAGGTTTGATTAATGAAAGGAGTCCATTCTTGGAAGATGTGAGAGGGGACGATAAGTAAGAACAAATGATGGGAAAGTGGAGAGGAGGCTGTTAAAAAGATGGAGGGATGATAAGGGCAAATGTACTAGGGAGTGATAGGAAACAGGAACAGAGGTAAAATGAGAGATAACACAAGTGAGGCATCTGTGATTTAAAGGCAGGAAGAGCAACAAAGAAGCAATAAAGAAAATTTAATAATGAAGGAGTGAAATATTAAAGGAAAGAGGGAGAGAGCAATTGGTACGCTGGAGGCTGCAGACTACCCATACTCCTCTGTTCCCTACCCTGAGGGGCTCGGTGTATGTGTGTGTGTGTCTATCGGTACCATGCAAGTTTGAATCAGTGTTCCTTGCTCCCCGCAGTTTAACAATTTGGTGTGTGTGGGTGCATGAATGCGGCTATACATGCCTTTATTTCTCTCTGTGTGCTCCCAAATCTGCCACTGTGTGTGGCAGCTGCGAGTGTGTGCAGTTGTGGCGAGATGAGATTAGCCTTCCTGCCGGGCCGTAGTTCCATGGAGGCCACCTGAAGCAGCAGGAACGGCAGGAATGTGGGAACAGTGATACGCTTCGCCGTCTCCAACCCCACAACAACACATCCGCCTCTGCGTGGGAGAGAAGAGGAGAGGGGAGGAGAAGAAAAAAAAGTAGAGACATACGGGGCACTGATTGAGTAATCTTTTGGTTGAACCTGTTTGTAGAGTTTCAAAAACTTTTAAAGCTATTTGCCAAAGGTAGGCAAATAGAAAGGAGCCCTAGCAGTCATGTATTTATAGATTATCACAGCATGTTGCACGGAAAACAAAGGGCTCCATTCTCCTCCTTTGTGATGGGATGATAAAACACTCCCTGCTCTTATCTGAGACAAAGTGCAAAAAAGAAAACCTTTATTCTGATTTAAATAAACTGTGAAAGCCAAGGTCTCGTCTGAGCTGTGACTGCAGAAATATGGAAGGAAAGATGTCAAAACTGTGCAAAACCTTCGGGAACACAAATTTTTTTAAACACATAACATTAGCTTAAAAGTTTTTGTCAAAATTGGACCAGTGGAGGTTTATGTATCAGACTATGTTTAAAATACCAGATTGCAAATATATGCTCCCAATTATGTGCAAAAAAAAGTTGTGTCCTTTTATTATCTCTGTTTCATTTGATTGTGAGTTTATGTCACACTGAAAATTTGTTTCCATTTTACTTCACTATGAATCAGAGTTATGGGCATTATGGTAAACGTAACTGTGTTTCCATAGTGATTTTCTTGTTTTCTTGTGCTTTTCAAACACATGACATATTGACCCATTGCTTTTCATGCTATACATTCAGCACCTTTACTGTCACACACTTAGTTGTGTTCAGCATATTTCCAAAGAAAACTTCCATTTGCAGACTGGAGGTTCTGCCAACCTTCCACTCCTGAGCCATAGTCACAGAGTCGCTTTATGTCTTGCGCACTTCTAAAGCATCATTTATGACCTTTTTTGTCCACGTCTGTCCAGATTCTTTGTAACCTTTTTAATGGACTTACATTGAATCTGATGAGAACATAAGATACAAAGAAAATAGTGCCATTAGAGGTTAAAAGTGCCCATTAAACCTTTGTGAGCTCTCTTTTGTAGTAAATGGTACTTATACAGCACTTTTCTACTCTACCTGAGCCCTCAGAACGCTTTTCACTAGAAGCCTTGTCCAAACACGCATTCATGCAGCACTTTCATTGTATGCCTTTAATCGCTCACTCACGCTCTGATGAAAACATCAAAAGCAATTTTGTTTTTCAGTATCTTGCCCAAGGGCACTTTGACATGGGGACATGGGATTGAACCGCCGACCTTCCCATTAGTGGATGAACCACAGCTGCCCCACTTTTTTAGATTTTTTTCTTGCCACTTTTGACGGTGCTTTCAGCACTTGAAACTTAATTTATAAGTTAATTTGGTAGAACAGCGTTTTAAAAAAAAGACCCCACAGTTTTACCTACTATATCCAAATATGGTGTGATGGCTCCTGAGTTATCAGGTGTTGAAGACAGACAGATGGAAAGAGCTAAAAAATCCACACTCCACCTGATTACACTGCGTGAGCGGACCACTATCAGAGCGACACCAAAGTGAGAAAAACGTACCAAATGTGTGTGTGATCCGCTGTGTTTGAAATGAAGAGTGAAGACTGAGGCGTGGTGTTAGTGTGTGTGACAGCAGGTGTTGTTCTCCTGTGGCGGACTCAGCGCTCAGCTCTCCCACTGCGGCTGGTTATTAATGGCTACAGATTCATTACAAGCAGCCAGTCAGCCATGCTGCCAGCATGCCCGATGCCATTAGTCACACAGTCAGACTGATAGATGCACACACTCAGATACGCATGCGGGCATGCACATAATGAATACAAAGTGCCCAAACCAAACACACAAGCAAAGAAAATAGACAGTTACACAGACCCATGAGCATTGCTCACATAAATACAGACATGTAGAGTTTACACAGTCCTGTGCAACTCTCCAAAACCTCTCAGTAACTCAGACATCATTATAATCTTTACTGACTAACATTTTTCATTTGTCTATTTCCATTCTCCTTTCCTGTCTTTCCCCTTGTCCCGCCTTCCTTTCATTATTATGTCTGGATTGTCTGCATCCAGAGGACATCTTTATCCTTCACGGGAAAGACAAGAAGAATCCTCTCATCTACGGCCTGTTTACCACTTCAAGGTATGTGCCTCTGTAAAGCAGAAATCATGGGAATAGAGTAACTTGAAAAGGTGCAGTGTAAACTGCATACTCTTGTTTATGTGTAGAAAATGTCAGTATGGTGGTAGATGGGACGGACCCTTCACTTTCCACTGGGTGGACTATTTTTAGAAAGACTTCAAATTTAAAAAGAAAAAAATAGCATTTAGTTCAGTATTGATACATTCCTGCAAAACGAAATTGAGTGCAAAAGAGTGGAGGAGAGGAGAAAGCACAACATCTCCAGCTTAACTGCTAAAGGCTATTTACATATCCATTATGCATATGATGGATAGAGTTTCTTGAATATTGTTATTTGTTATATAACAAATACAGAAATAAGACTGGTGGTATGCAAAGTTATACTTTTTGGTGAGTTTTATTATATTGCACTGGACTTCTTGCGGCTCCAGAGGCAGGATATATATTGTAATTGCTTAATGAAAAGTTTAAATGCAGTTTAAAGCCAGCTGTAAATTGAACTACTGATGACAGTGGAGGCTGATGAGGTTTGACTGAGAACTTCAAACCACTAACCAGATGCTGAATCAAAAACAGATGACAGAAGCATCAAATTTTTAACTATAAATACTTGTTGACCACACAATGACTCCTCAACATGTCATTTTTAACAAGCTTAAACATAAGACTGACAATGTAAGAGAAGAAGCCTTTTTATGGGAATCATTTTATAATATGGAGAAACTAAAAGTAACATTTTTTTGGCTTCAAATACTGAACGAATGAGCATCTGCACTGTCCTGTGTTGTGAGTCAAGAGAGCATCTGTGACAGGATGTGAGTGCTCTGTGCTTCACTGCCACGTGTGACACAGATGTTGATGTCACATACTGTGAGGTACACACCACCCGCGGGGTCCCATGTCACTGTGACTCGTGAATGAAACGCATTCATTCATGTGAACAACACGGAGCTCGTGATCCTTCATCATCGCACCGCTGTGATCATCAGTGCGCTGCCCGTTTCTCCCACTGTATCCAGGTGTGTGTGTTAGAGAAAGGTAGAGAAGCAGGACCATGTTTAACATAAGTGAGGAACCACTGGGACGCTACACATGACAATAAGGAAATTCCCTCTATAATAAGGTTGCTGTGAAGCAGCACTGAAATGGGTTTAAGTAGAGTCCACAGAAGATCTGCTTTCTGTTAAAATCTAGCAAATTTGCGTACAAGTCAGAATGAGGCATAACAAAGCAGAAGAAAAAAAATTCAGACCATCAAAGACCGAAGAGACGGGCTTTCATAAAGGCTTGTGCAGATGTCTGCTGAAAAACACAGTTCACAGACAGGCACTGTCTGAAAAACATGGTAAGAAATTGAAGAAACATTTGTAAGATGTTATCCAGTGAGCAGCCCAACTAAAGGAAAAAAAGGCTTTCTCATTTTCTCCACTTTAGAGAATAACACAGTTTCTGAGCTGGCTGCCAGAGGTCCACAGTAGCAGCAGAAGTATGACAGCATTTGGCATGGTGGAGCAGGGAGTTGGTCTGCTTTTCCGGGGTTTGGAAAGTGTGTGGAATCTCAGCAGGGAATGGACAGAAATCCAAAGAATCACCAAGGGTGTGGTCTGAACCACAGAACTGGAGAGAGCAGGAAGGTCATTCCCTCTGAAAGGAGACTTGTCTCTCTGGGACAGTAATGATTGCACAAGTGCTGGTTTTTATGCCTGTGATGAAGGCAAGTATGTAGGCTGTGGCTCTGTTAACAGTCTTATGCTTTTATTTTACTTTCATTTTTTCCACTAATTTAATTTTTGTGATTCATAACTTATCATACAGCAGATTAGATTAATTGTTTGTGCACTGAAGATGGTGTTTATGTATTTGTGGTTCACCCCCACTGATTGCCCTCTTGTTACATTTATTAGATACTTGTGTAGCAGCAACAAAAGACCATAGAAATGACATTGGGTGACTTAAAGAGATGATGGAAAAAATACCCACTGGCAATGCAAAGTGGGCGAGACTCAGGTTAACCTTATCTCAACTTTGAGGCATGAGAGCACTACCAATGAGCATGAAGGGTACCACTGATTGACACATGACAGGGTGGTAAATACAGTGGAAAGTTACCAAGGCAACAACAAAGCACAATGAGCGACTTGTTTAAACCTGTGCGAACGGCTGTTAAGGCATAATGCATCCCATTTTATAGTTTTATTACACAAATATCCTCAAGATGGACTATAAATGCATTAACCTTTAGTGGTACTAAGAAAGGAGACATGGTAATTTCAGTTTAAAGCACCAAAATGACCTACTTTGCTGTATTTAGAGCAGCTCGATAACAAGTGAAACAAGAGAGCAGAATAATTCCTTTAAGATTAGCCAGATTAGTTGTTTTTGCACATCCTTAATTCCATTGCTGAAAAACATTAGACACCACGAATCTACTTTAAAGCTATTTGAATAATACAAAATAATTTACTTATAGTTCTGAACACAATCAAGGGAGATTGGGAGCTTCAGTAAAAGCAAACAAAAGCAGAAGAAAGCTTGGTACCAAACCTTTGAAGACTTCTTTCATTAAATTCAAGCAGTCCATGAAACTCACTGGACTTCCAGTAACTCAGCTAATAATAATTAAACCAAAACTGCAAAAAGCTGCACAGGACTGAGGTCTGCTCGAGTAGAGGAGGAGGGGCCACTAGTGACTTATAAACAGAAACAGAATAATCCGAAAGGGGAATTTATGAACATAGAGGTGACATCTCCAACTTGAATAACACAGTTTACAGGCTGACATGAATGTTTTTTCCAATGTCACGGTTCGCCCTTATGCTTTATATGATTTGACATCGGAACGCCTCACTGGGACCTCTGACATTTCTGTTGAGGGAGAGGGGAAAAAAGGTTCTCTCGAAGACGAATATCAGTGTATGGAATGAGGGACACCACCCCGATTCATCATGCAGTGGCCTTTCTACCTGTTCTTTTTCTACTTTGCTGGAATCTTCAGCTCAGGCACGCTTTGCCTCTCAGAATCTCTCAGAAACTGCGATCTTAACTGCAGCGGATGGGATGTGTTACAGTGGGGACCGATGTGCTGAAAGCAGCACATTCAACCAGGCTGGATTTTTGGGTTGGAGCACATTCATTTAATTGATGTGTTCAAGCTGGGAAGCCACAATGAGTCACAGCTCCTAATACAGTATTCCATTTACTGCTTAAAGACCATTGCAATATATCAACTAAAGTAATCAAAGACATGTTCTGCTTATGTTTTTATTCGTGCTGGGTGGAGGAATAAGGGATAGAATAATTTCTGATGTCTGATGTCTGAGCGTGCTCTCCTTCTGTCTCTGCCGCTCTCCTTAGTGATATCCTGAATGGTTCAGCAGTGTGTGTTTACCGAATGGAAGATGTGCTTCGAGCTTTTAAAGGGAACTTCCTGCATAAAGACGGGCCTCAGTATAAATGGGCAGAATTTCCAGGCAAGGTGCCCTATCCACGGCCTGGAACAGTAAGTTAATACTTAAGACTCTGCCCTCATCTCGATATATTTCTAGATACCCCTCTAACGCTGCAGGTAACTTTTTGTAGTTCTCTAAAAGCAAATAAATGGTTTACCAAGGTAACATGTTTGCAATAGAATATACTGCATTTGATGTAGTGCCTTTTAATTCAACAACATAATGCCTCATTTCCACATAAGAATGCTCAAAATTACTGCAAGCATTGTTGTCTCTCTCTCTCTTTCTCAGTGTCCTAGCAGCAGTGCATATGGAAGCTATAGCTCGACCAGAGAGTATCCCGACGACGTCATTTTCTTCAGCAGAACTCATCCACTGCTGCAGGTTCAGCTGATATTTTACTTTATTAAGTTAAGCCAATTTAGCTTAATTAGATTGCCGTATTTTACAACAGGTCAACTCATTTTTTTTCTCTCTATTTCTGTCTAAATTCTGAAGTGAAAGCAGGAAATTAAATTAGCAGGCAGTCCCTGCCAACAGGGCGCCGCTTCATCACCGAGAATATGAAACCTTCACAATAATAGTGATGAATAACATGAATGGGTGAATAAATGTGTGCAGAAGTCACAAGGTCGCTGTTAACTTTAAATAATCTGTCAAG
>VUQK01007024.1:3050-16184 GCA_015106715.1 Bujurquina vittata | reverse complement strand
ATGCTGCTATAGCCCTAGGCTGCTGGGGGGTTCCCGTGATGCACTGTTTCTTTTACTCACCATATTTTTACTCTGTTTATACTTTACTCTGTTTAATCATTCTCTTTGTGTCTTCCACAGCATGTTTTTTTGTCCTCTCTCTCTCCCCTCAGCCCCAACCAGTCGCAGCAGATGACTGCCCCTCCCTGAGCCTGGTTCTGCTGGAGGTTTCTTCCTGTTAAAAGGGAGTTTTTCCTTCCCACCGTCGCCAAGTGCTTGCTCATAGGGGGTCGTATTGACTGTTGGGTTTTCTCCACAGTATTGTAGTGTCTTTACCTGCAATACGAAGCGCCTTGAGGCGACTATTTGTTGTGAAATGGCGCTGTATAAATAAAATTGATTTGATTTGATTTATACACGGCAGGCAGGGAGCAGTGCGCGATGTGCTGAGCTCACCGCTTTCTCCTCTCCAGTGACAGAGCCATAACCCTCTTCTAACAGCTGGTTCAGTCCGGTTCATGCTGGGGACATGGCAGTCAATGACTCCCCGATGATAAAAATGTTTCATTAGCATTTTCATCAGCACACTCTCCAGCAGATAGAGGGAGCCTCTGTCTGCTGGAGTGTGTGCTGACCTTGAGTGAGAGCCTGGCCTTCTTAATGAACCAATCAGCAGTCGTCTGCTTACATTTGCCAGCAGCATGCCTGAAGTCTGAGAGCACTTATCAAACGAATCCAAAAATATTATAGATGCCATATTTAATGTAGTGTTTGGTGGGAGCTTTTATCTAAAGTGTTTTACAGTACACTAAGTGCATAGATTTTTAGTATGGATGGGCCCGGTGGGAACAGAGCCTAAAACTATCTGGTCAGATAGCCCATCTGTTCTTAAGGATGTGTTCGCCTCAGTGAAAGAGGAGGAAAAGGAGCAACATCCTTGTACTCTTTCACACATCTGCCATCAGAGATCTTGAGCTGTGATTAAAAGGTCCAGAGAAAGCCACCAAGCAACTCTTACATATTCTTCTCTCATACCAATGTGTAATAATCATTATTAAGTTTGAGAATGCTATAATGAAAATGTCTTTCAACCACTGGAATTCACCAGCTCAGATGTGTTTTAGCAAGATTCTTTTAAATTTGGTGCACATTTAAAACATGTTGCACATATCTCTGTTAGGGGTGACTCTGAAATCATGTACACATCAGGTTTTAGTTGTTTCTGGTGTTTTTTCTGCAACGTCCCATCTGTGTACTCGTTTTTAGTGTTAATCTTTATGTGTCAATGTTCTCCCTTTTGGTCATTACTTCATGTTTTGCATTGAAGATTAATTCTGATGTATCTCCTTTTCATCTTACTTCCTGCTTTTGTTCCATTGTCTCATTAGGTCCACCTGTGTTTGATGCTTTTCACCTGTGTCTCCTCACCACCAGTGTCTCATCTAATAGGAACTTGTGTGCAATGCTCTCCTGTCTTTCCCCTTGTCGGTTTATCTGTTTGTGCTCCATGTGTTCTTGTAGCATTCATGCTTTAGCTTGGCTTTTCTGTTGCCCTTTGGGGCTATGTGTTTCTGGATTTTAATCAGCCTCTTTGGCCTCCAAACATTCAGTGGTTGCATGAGTGCATTCTTTAATTTCATGTCTTGGAAGATAAAAATATACATAGAATAAATTATATATTAAAAAAAACATTTTTACTAATATTAGGGGCATTTGTCACCTCTGCACCCCTCAAAATTATACCTATGCCTCTATTTCACCTCTGGGAGTTTAATTCACAAGTAGCAGGGTAGATAGAAAGGGGATTCATGCTGTTTGGGGAACATATCTGCATATGGCTGCTTTCGATCCCTCAGATAAAACTGAGTGGAGTGCAGGTCCTGAAACAATAGCAAACAGTAGATTTATTGGTACAGGCTGCGGCCCTGTTTACACAAAGCACCCTCATGCTGGAGCCGATAAAAGCCTGGACATGAGCAGAGTTCCCCACAAACAGCACACAGATGTGAGCAACTTTTTTTTTTTCAGGTTTGGTAAATAGGCTGTGCACACTGATGGAGTCAAATGCTGAGGCCCAGGGTGCAAAGCTGGCAGTTGAGGGTGCCCCACACAGTGCTGGCTTATCAGGGAGTCAGTGGTAGAACATGTGGAGCGGATGTTTTGTTCAGGTTTCCTGAGCCCTGTCTACACCGATGCTTTACGACCAACAGATGCCTTTTTTGTAGTGTGTGTGTGTGTGTGTGTGTGTGTGTGTATGTGTGAATGCCAGCCCTTTTAGCTGCACACACACGCACATTGTAAACAGATAAATAATGCTGGGGTGTTATTATGTGGGACATGCTGCCACCTTCTGGTTTTTCTGGTTCACCATGCGCTTTACAGAGAAGTACATTGTTGTAATGTGGAGGTTAGATGTTATGATCTGGTAATATGCTGCTCAGTTAAATCAACAAGCAAATGCCTTAATGTGCTCAAATTTTCATAAGGAATAATCCATCATGAAATACACATTTCCTGTTTTAAAAATTCTCATTTTCCATTTCAGGGTTGCAACATTGTAAGCATTACTCTTCAAAAAGTAGTGTTGTATATTCATATATAACAAATTTGCAATAGAAAAGTACTCTTGGACCTGAAAGCTGCAGAAAATTATCACCTTTTGTTTTTAACAACTGTTTCCTTGAAAGCTGCTTATTTTTTGGGTTGTTCCCTTTAGGCGTCCTCCCTGTCACACCAGTCGTTCATCCATGAATCTCCTCTGAGGTCTTCCTTTTTTCCTCCTTCCTGGCAGCTCCATCTTCAACATCCTTTGTCCAGTATAGTCACTATCCTCCTCTGTCCAAACCATCTCAGTCCTGCCTCTCTAACTTTGTCCCCAAACCACTGGATCTGAGCTGTCACTTTCATACACTTCCAGTGTGGTCTGTGATAGGATGTCACCTGTGCAGCACATCCAATTTCCTCTCTACTAAATATTCCACAGTCAGCAGTTAGCAGGATTATAACAAAGTGGAAGTGAAAGGGGGTGTTTTCAGGAGCTGGCCTCGGCCCCTTAGTTCCAGTGAAAGAAACTGAATGCTTCAGCATGCCAAGACATTTTGGACAATTTCATGCTCCCAACTTTGTGGGAACAGTTTGGGGATGGCCCCTTCCTGTTCCAACATGACTGCATACCAGTGCACAAAGCAGCTCCATGAAGACATGGATGAGAGAGTTTGGAGTGGAAGAACTTGACTGGCCTGCACAGAGTCCTGACCTCAGCCTGATAGACTGTGAGCCAGGCCTTCTCTCCAATATCAGTGTCTGACCTCACAGATGTGCTTCTGGAAGAATGGTCAAAAATGGATTAAAAATGGGATGTCACTCAAGTGCATGTGTGAAGGCAGACGAGCAAATACTTTTGGCAATAATAATGTACCTCCACCTCTCCAGGCTGTCCTCCACCTGCTCTCAACTCTCACTACAGATGACAGTGCCACCTACAAACATCCTGCTCCACAGAGACTCCTGTCAGACCTCATCTGTCAGCCTGTCACCACTGCAAACAAGAAGGGGCTCTGAGCAGATCCCTGATGTAATCCCACCCCCACCTTGAACCCATCTGTCACTCCTATCACACACCTCTCCACTGTCTCGCTGTCCTCATACATGTCGTGCACCAGCCTCACATACTTCAGGTACTCTTGACTTCCTCATGCAGTTCCTCTTTTGGCACCCTATCATCTGCTTTCTGTGGATCAACAAAGACACAGTGAAGCTCCTTCTGACCTTCTCTATACTTCTCCATTGACGCTCTCAAAGCAAACATATGTAGTGCTCTTTTCATCACCCTTGTTCTTAAATAGAAGTACACTTTTCTGTTCCTCAGGCATCCTCTCACTCTCCAAGACTGTGTTAAACAATCTGGTTGAAACATCTGCCTCCCTCTCTCTTAGACATCTCCATACGTTGACTAACTGCATTTCCACTGTTCGTCATCTTCATCACTTCCTCCTCAGTAATCCTCTGTACTTTCCGAGTCTCTGTCTTTCCTCTTTCATTTTCTTCATTGTGTCCTTGAAGGCTGCGCTATGTAAAATGTATAGAAAAGCAGAAAGCACGATTTGACATGTACAGGCACTTAAGAATAGTACAAAGATATCATATCAGATGTTGAGACAGAAATTTGTACATTTCTAAAACAAAAGCACACTGTAAGTTTTTACTCGGGAAGCAGCTGTATTTGAGAAAGCAAAATATGTTACAATTTTTGCTTGATAAAGGATTTCAACTACTCGACAGTTCAGGGCCTCCTTTGTAGCTGTGTGAGTTAGTTAATGATAATTATGCACTGTATATTAGGAATTCTGAACAATTTTCCAGCCCTCATCAGCCCTCCTTTTTCTCTTTTATGTTTTTAACCTTGTCTTGGATTTTTTTTTCTTAATTTCTTTTTGTGAAGCACTTTGTAACTACTGTAAGAAAAGTGCTAAATAAATATAAAAATATGAAGTTATTTATTATTATTAGTAGTAGTAGTAATAGTAGTAGTGGTGATAATAGCAATAGCTAAAAAAGGCATGGGAAAATGAATATATTGCTCAAAAGATGCTCTCAGTTTGGAGCTGATCTGGAGGAAAAGGCTCTGTGTGCTTCCTGCCCAGCACAGTGCTGGTGGGGACTAAACCATCTGTTAGATGTACAAAAACACAACTTCATTTGAGTGCTAATGTTTCTCTGCATTTCTCAGACGTAATATTAACAGTAACATTAACCATGGCATTTGTAATATTCCAACAACAACAACAAAAGATGCTGTGCCTTCTCTCCTGCCCTCTGGTGGCCAAATGTTCGTTAAAGATCACATGAAGCGCAGATAAAGTGAAGAGCAAGAACCAAAAAAGCCACAGGCGAGCAGCAAAGGCTCTGATTGGCCAGTGTAAGAATTAAATGTGTCACTTCGATCATCATTTACAACTGAATACTGTAAAAGATACACAGTCAGTAAATCTCTATCTGGGGGAAAAATACCAACAGCATGTTCAGTTTCGGACAGAGAAAACTATTTTGGCTGTGCCACATATTTAGCACGAGTGCTCAGAGAGTACGGACAGTGAGGGTGAGATCAGCACTCCGCTGTGGGATGATGTAGCGTTCCTCCCTTAACAGGCGCAGCAGCAGGTCCTGGGTGTCCTGGGGCCAGCGGTAGATCCTGGTGCTCTGGAGCCAGCTGGGGACATGTCTCTGTGAGGAAGTATGAGGGGCAGCACAGCAGGTCAGGATGATGCAGAGTCACTGTACTGAAACGTCTTTCTGGACCCTAATGCCACACATCTCTTTGCAGTGTTTGTTCCATGTTAAGCTCTAAGCTTTAGTTTTTTAGCATGCAGTAATACAGACTGATGCACTCATCCCTCATCTTGGAAAACAGAAAAGCAGATACTTCAGACCCTTCTTATGTCAGTGCTGCTGGTTTGAACGTGGTGCAGTCCACAGTACTCTTTAATCAACAGTAACCAAAAACATGTGCAGGGTTTCTCTTTGCCTCCACGAGCTGCACTAAGATTTATCCAGCAACATGCACTGTATGTTATTCATTTCCATGGACCTGCTGAAAAACTCCAAACAATCATTTTGTTCAAAATTAAGGGAAATATCAGTTTTTTTATAATGTGATTAGCATTTCTAACCCTTAATAGCTGGTGGACTGAGGAGTTAGTACAACCGCATTCCAAAAACACCTGAATGCAACAAATCTCATAAACCCATATTTTATTCACAACAGACCATAGAAATCATTTCATGTTAAACTGAGACGTTTGTTTTTCTTTTCTTTTTTTTAAGCCTGTCTGGCAGTTTTCACAATTGGAATGATGGTCCCAATGCAGTGATGTACCAAACAGCTCTTTAAGTTTTCTATAGGCTATTCTTGTTAATGTTTGTATTTATTTATTTTTATTTAGTTATCTATGCCAGGCCTGACAGGCAATAAGGAAGGGGTAAAAATCAGTTCCCAGACCTTTTCGGACTCATTGAAACAAGAGGGCTAGTACATGTCCCAACTTTTTCCAGACATGTTGCTGCCATCAAAGTCAAAATGACCTTAAAATGGTGCATTTTCTCCTTTTAACCATCATGTTTTCAATGTTGTGTAACGAATAAAATATAGATTTATGAGATTTGCAAATCATTGCTTTCTGTTTTTGTCATCATATGTGGAGAAAGTGTTGGTTCATTAAACCTTAGTTAATAGCTTTTACTATTAAGGAATGACATGGTGATCATTAACTGGTTATTATAACTGTAACTATAACTATAAAGACAGGGTTTGTGTGTTACTGCACTGGGCAGACAGAACTGAATAAAGACCCTGAGCAGCAGCTTAAATGTCTTTTTAAGAGCAATTTCTGTGAGACTTTTCTCATCATGTCTTACCTTGGTTGCATTTGGAAACAACACAGGAACCAGTCTGAAGTTGAGGCAGCCTTGCTGGATGTACTCATTCTGAATCTGTGCCATTGTGAACAGATAAACTGTACTTAGGACGGAGAACTGAACAAAGACGTCACTCATGTGCTGAACCAAAATATGTTTTCCTTTATTTTGCCTGATATTAAAATAATTGTGCATTATTATGATTCATTGCGGCAGAAAGCAGAGGCGGAGCCGCTCTGTTTTCAGTTCCCTGGGAGATATTTCCTCATTGTTCCATGACAGCGTCATGTGGGAGGACGTACTTTAATGATGTACAAGAGCCACAAGAGGGAGACATTGTGAGAATATTTTTGTTTACCTGGTTGTGAATGTACTTGGTGTGCAGACCGTGCTCATCGTCTCCATCGCCCTCCACGTCCTCCTTGTACTTGGGGCTGATGACCACGATGATAAGCACTGATTTCTGAAATAACACCCCCCCCCACACACACACACTCTGAGTTTTTCTGCACGTCTGTGATAAAAATGTATGAATTGTCTTTTCAAACTCAGCAGTCAGACTCACGTCATTCAAAAACCTGTCCATCCATTGGTTGATACCCATGTTTCGGATTGCGCTGTCAAACATGTCGATCTGAGGAGAGGCAGGGAGAGCGTGAGCATTTGAATGGACTGGGGAACTGTGGGGATCGAAGGCTGATGAATGAATGGCCTTACTGAGGGTTTGAAGCCTTGATCAACCAGAAATTTAACAAACGTGATGATTTCGTTTGCTGTGTCCACGGAATATGTGATGAAAACTTTTCCTGTCAATCAAAAAGTCAGTCAGCATCCTGAAAAGATGGGAAATAGAATTGTGTTTACTGAAGAACACGACGGGACTTACTGCACTCCTCGGGAAGACTGATGGTCTTCCTGATCTCCCGTGTGACTGATCCCGCCCCTGCGGGGCCGGAGCGACCTACACTGACCTCGTGCAGCCCGTCTTGATGAGGTGCTGCAAACTGAGGCACAGAACGAGAGTGAACATTTGGAGCACCTTTAGGTGGCTGCCTATTTTGAAGGGGATTCCTGTGGAGGGAAATAATGAGAAACAACCACAGAGTGAGTCACGACACACAGTATTGTGGAAAGTATTCTACCGATGAACCAATGCTGGAAATAGCAGATCATAATGACAAACAGTTGCTGGTGGGGTTGAGGCTCCTGGCGTGGACCTGCTGGGTAACCCGGGTCGTAATGATAATTATTGTTGTTGTGACGGGGCAGATTTGCTGGAGGGCAGCATGCACACGGCCTCAGACAGCTTCCCTGCAGTGGACTGGGGCCTGCAGACAGACATGGGGGAGCAGACATTAATTCCCCCCTTTGGATTTATGGTTCCAGTTTAGCAGAAATTAGAAGCAGACTTGACAGAACCACAAAGATGAAATGAAACTGGACCTTTCATTTGGGGAGGCAAGGTTAAAAATGTTGTTTATCAGATTTGGGGATGACTGGATTTATGAAGTATCATTTTGCTTGTCCTACTTCTGGAATACAATGGCACATGTACTGTAGGTTTCAAAAGCTGATAAATGATATTTATAAATAATAGCAGCCAATGATGTATTTAGTGATACTGTCCTAAAATATATCATTTTCATACTTGCAGCATAGCTAATTATGGTTTACTGCTAATGACACTAGTTACAGTATGACTGTTGGTGCAGTGCAGCCTGCAAAGCACAGATGTCTCTAAGTGAGTATTAATTTAGGTTTTTAGTGTCCTATAAAATATATGTAATAAGCTTCAACCTACAGGGCGGAAAAATCAGGCTAAAAACTGCAGCTCATCCTTGTGATCTGATATAGAATCCCATTTTCAAATGCTCAGATAAATGGCATGATAAGCATTTTTACATCCGGGTTTACTTCTGTGGACAGCTTGTGTATTAGTTTTCTCCAACTCAACCAGCTGATTTCCTTATAGAGCTGGAGTTGTTGTTATTGTTGTTGTTGTTGGTGGGGCTGTTTGTGCGTGTTGTGAATGTTTCAGCATAGAGTAGAGAAACAGAATTAAAAAAAGTGATTATTCCCAGGCTAAATAAACCTTTCAGACCCCAGATGACCCCAGGTTATCTAAGAGGTCACTGATTCATGCAAAGAAAGAAAAGAAGGGAGAAAATTCTGAAATATTGGAAAGTTTTGCCTTATTTGCCTAGAGGATCTACTTAAACACTTGAGTGGGAATTATGAAAAGTGGCTCTATAGTGTAGCAGTTTATATGTTTGCCTAAAAGGGCCACAGTTTGATCCTAGGAGGACACACAAATCCTTTGGGGCTGCATCGGGAAAGATATCCGGTGTATTTCAAATAATAACAATAACTCTGATGCTTCCACTGTTAACCAACTCACGTGGTATATATGCAGCTGGGTGTGGTGGGTGGTGGATGTCGTTAAAGTCCGATATGAGTGGTTTAGGGGGCTCTAAATAGTCTGACTCCTCCATAGAGTGGCCACCGTTCCAGCTTGAAAGGCCCATGGTGTTTTGCCTGTACTGTGGCACTTGCTGTCTTATTCCAAGATGGCAAGCATCTACCAGGGGCTTCATATGTCCTGAGGGTGCTGGTGGCGGGGGGCTTGTGTGAGGCTGGTCCCGGTACTGGCTCTCAGGGAGTCTAAACAGGCCCACATTGTGCACTGCCCACTGAGGAGGCTCACAGCCACGGGCCTCTGGCTTGCGGCTGGTCCCTGTGTGTCCACTACACTCTTTACATGGGGGGAGCCAGTCCACGTCCAGACTCTCATCCATTTCAACAGGAATACTCTGATGGGGACAAGGTCCTGACAGCAAGAAGCAAAAGAACAACAGGTTTGTATTCGCGTCACTGAAAATGACATTTTGGGACACTGGGGCCTCAAAGCTTTTGTTTCCTACCTTTGAAAGAGTCCATTTTCTTACCAAGGGAAGGTGCCTTTGGCCTCTGGTGTGGTGAAAATGAAAGTAATGTTAAAAGAACTGTAGCATGGCACCTTAAATACACACACACACACACACACACACCACACACATGCACGTACACAGCACAACACGTTAAATGAGAACAGCAACAATCAAAAGAGCTGCTAGAAAGCCAAGACAAAATGAAAACCGTCACTGCTACTGAAAACACAAATCACAGCAAGTAGAAAAAGCACCACAATTAGGCCGGCAAATATTCCTGTTCTTTTCCCCACTGAGTCGAGTGAAACTGACGGATCTCTACAGGTGAGCTGAGGTGTAACACGATCATCACACCAGTACAAAGGTCAGTATCACTAACCTAAAGCCTTGTCAGGCATGTCTTTTTAAACAATAACCTAACAAACGATGTCCAACGTTACTAGTGTGTTTTACTTTAAAAATTCAAGAACAAAGCAGTGTGCTCCCACACCTACCTTTACTGATCGCTGCTCAGCCACAGCACAAACCTGTTCTGTGGCAAACAGGAAACATTCCCCACTGCTTGTTCCTTCCTGTCTTATGCAAATCTTGGAAGCCTCGTGACCCGTTTATGCAAAAAGTGTGGAGCATCAAGTCCAGGACTGCCAATCAGGTTGCTTCTTCAACCAGGTAGGCAGTCTGCAGACAGCCGCATTAAACCCTTTTGTGGGAAAGGCATCAAGTCTTGTTTTCATCATACTCTGCAGAGCAATAAATTCCAACGAGTAGAAAATGAAACAGGACAGACAGATAAAAGAACATATTCTCCAGGTGGGATAAATCATTAAACAGGGCTGGCAGTGACTTTTGGATAAGCAGTGAAGCATTTTCCAAGCCACGAAACATGTTTTTGGTTCATAATGATCCGAATGACCCAGAATCCACAATGACACACCCAAGTCTGACTTTCATAGGATTTTATAAACTTTATTGATAAAGAGTCATGCAAGAGGCTGTATATGATGGTCCTTTCAGCAAAATGCTAACATTAGCATTCCAAAATTCTGTATAGAAAAGATGGCTGTAATTTCTGGGTCTGTTAAGAGAATTGTGTATCGTTCACGTCTTAAACTTACATTCTTTCTGAGGGTTAACGTCGGTGATTCCCTTTGGTGGCAAAAAAGAAGCCTAGAGGGGCGTCCTGTGAAGCTAGATTAATGGGTTAGCAAGATATGTCGAGTTTAAAGTCAGACATAACCTGGTTGGGAGCTGAACTGAATTTAAAATGCTTCTCCTCACATACAAGGCTTTGAATAATCAGGTCCCATATTAAAGACCTCACAGTACCGTATGGTAAATGGACTAGCTCTTATATAGCGCTTTTCTACTCTGACTGAGCACTCAAAGCGCTTATACAGCACGTTTACACCCATTCATACAAGCACTTCCATGTGTAACTAAGCTAAGTGCTTCTAATTAGTTAACATTCACACACATTCATACTCCAACGCTAGCGTCGGAGAGAGAGTTAAGTATCTTGCCCAAGGATACATTGCCATGCAGCCTGGAGTAGCCAGGAATCGAACCACCGACCTTTCGATCAGTGGGTGACCTGCTCTACCTCCTGAGCTACAGCCACCCCTAATCACCCCACTTCGCTCTCAGACTGCTGCATTACTTGTGGTTCCCAGGATACTTGACTGTAAAGGCCCCTCTTCTGTGGAACCAGCTCCCAGTTTGGATTCAGGACATAGACACCCTCTCTATTTTTAAGATTAGGCTTAAAACTTTCCTATACGATAACGCTTATAGTTAGGTCTGGATCAGGTGACCCTGAACCATCCCTTAGTTATGATGCTATAGGCCTAGGCTGATGGGGAGTTCCCATGATGCACTGTTTCTTTTCATTCACCTCCTTTTACTCTATTTATACATCATTATTATTAATCTATGGCTCACTTGCACAGTGTGTCATTTGTCCTCTCTCTCCCCTCAGCCCCACCCGGTCTCAGCAGATGAGATGAGCCTGGTTCTGCTGGAGGTTTCTTCCTGTAAAAAGGGAGTTTTTCCTTTCCACTGTCACCAAGTGCTTGCTCATAGGGGGGGTCGTTTTGACTGTTGGGTTTTCTCTGCAGTATTTTTGGGTCTTTACCTGCAATACAAAGCACCTTGAGGCGACTGTTTGTTGTGATTTGTTGCTATATAAATAAAATTGAATTGAACCAAATACATGTTAATACATGTAAATCAAAAAATTTGCCAAATCTCCTTAACTGCGTTGTAGTCTCTTATCTCTCAAACACTACGGTGATTTTCACCCACGTGAAAGTGAGATAGTGTTACAAAACTCCTGTTGGTGTTCTAGGGTTTAAACAAACATTTTTCTAAATGAGAACTGGTTCTCAAACATTTTACCTGGCAAAATAAAGGTTTTAAAAAAATGACAGCATCTACATACACTAACCAAACATATTGTGGCCTGAGGTTAGTATTGAATTTGATGAGTTTCCACATATACAATCTAGACAAAGTAGTTTCATCGTGTGACCTTGGACTGCGTCTGCTAACAAAATTCACAAGATGCAGTAAAATGCTTTACAAAAGTAGGTAAGTGGATCTTATATCAACACTATTGTTTAAAACGGGTTTAAATGAGAACTTCTGATCTTTTCATGGTCTTTGAGTTCCTTCTATTCTATCTGCTTCCAACTGGTTAGTAGCACAGACACAGGGTTGATGGATGGGGAAGCCTTATGATCCACGACTGAGAAAACCTTCATGGTGAGGACAGAGCCCAGGTCAAGAGCCTTCTTGTTACAAGTCAGTACCTGGACCAGCTCTTGCCGGAAGCGGCGGCTGACCATGCAGTAGAGCAGGAAGTTTGTGGTGGAGTTGAGGTTCTGCAGCATGTTGGCTATGTCTCCAGCAATGTTGATTGGAAAGCTGTAATCGTTTCTGTTAAACAGCTCATCATTGTACTTGGTCCTTAAGATGCAATATGTGACAAAACGAGGAAGGCTAAGCACAACGAAGACCAAAGAGACGGTGCCTAGCAGTAGAATGGTCCTCCTCAACATGCCCCTCGTGCTTTTACCGTGGATGACGCGACACTCGTCCTTGGTGAAGAGCTTGCTGGCGCGGCACAAGTGGTACCCGATGAGATAATTGAAAATGATGACCAACACAATGGGAATTCCTCCAGAAAGGAAGGTAGTTATCCACACTATAACAGTAGTGTAGGTGGCGTTGTGGTATCGACACCTGGGCAACGTCATGTTCTCTCCATCCACCGTGAGGTTCACAGGTGTAACAATATTGATCCAGGCCAGAGGCACAGAGACCAGGTGGGAGACCAGCACAATAGCTATGCAGGTAAGTTTAGTGACCCAGGCCTGGGAGAAACGCTGTTTGGCAGCTGTGCTGCGGAGGACAAGGAAACGCTCGATGGTAAACACCACCACAATCCAAGAGGAGCTGTAGAGAGAGCCGTACTGCAAAAATCCCAGAATGCCACACCAGGGGTACGAGTGCCAAAAGGGCTGCTGCATCCAGAAGGTGAGAGTCAGGTCAACAAGGATAACCCACACCAGGTAGCAGGTGTCAACAATAGCCAGACAGCTCAGGTAAATGATGGCGGTGTTGGCCATCCCACAGTTACGGAAACAGATCATGTAGAATGTGAAGAGGTTTGCTGGAAGAAAGGACGTAACTTTCTTTACTGATGATTTGGTCAAAGCTAAACCTACACATGATGTTATTCAGCTTCACAAGGTGTAGAGCAAAATCAACTGGACTAAATTAATTTGGAGTCCCAAAACCTCATGGGGGGGGGGGG
>VUQK01007023.1:10238-21407 GCA_015106715.1 Bujurquina vittata | reverse complement strand
AGAAAAACAAAATATTTAATGTAAGCTCAAACTATTTTTTTTGGAGGGGAGGGGGGGGGGGTCTCTTTTTTCAATACTTTTAAAAAAAAATTTTTTTTACCTTTTTTTGAAGATAAAATCCATTCGCCTCTATCCTTCTCGCTATGGGACAGCACTGTTACAGCACTGCCCCCTATCGGTGTGACACGGTACTTTCTGCCTCACTCTGTCTATTTTCACCGTGCATTTGCACCGTGCACAAGACCGCTCACAAAGAATCAAGATGGCACACACATTCATTCAATATATTAGACTGTGGAGCATCAGTATGTGTAGCACATGTGTAATCAAACATGTATTTTGGCGATATAAAGAGAGACAATATTTGGCATGTGCCAACCGCCTGTTTCATGTATTGTATGTGACACAGCGCCACCAGAGGCGAGCCACAGCGCTGCACTGGCATTTCTTCCATGTGTTTGAACAGGCGATGCGTAAATTTGACCATCAAAGTGTTGAAATAATTCAGAAAACAGTTTTATCAAACAGTTTTCAGAACAGTTAAGTGGTCAAATGTATTTTCTCTTATCACTGTTTGTATTTTACTTGTCATGACGACAGGGGAGGCACTGCCTCACCTGCCCCCAACCGCACGTCACTGTCTGGAACACAATGTGTGATTGACACACTGGGGAAAACTGAGTGAGTCAGCGAGGAGGATTGCAGGACCATGACATTCACTTCCCTTTTCACACCCTCAAACGATGTCCATCTATATGTAAGCAGCTGGTTACGACCACCGTATTTTGAACCAGAGACACATTTCACTGGCCCATTTTCATATTTATTAAGTCGCTCCACAGTGGTTATAACACATTTGCTTAACATGTGAAAAATCCTTGCTTTAAGACCAGGAGGAGACACAAATTCCTGGAAGGGCTGTCTCAGGAAGGGCATCCGGTGTAAAAATCTGTGTGAAATCAAATATATGGATTCATCCACTGCCAATTGCAAATAAGAGAGCAGCCAAAAGAAGCTTTTATTTTCATAGTATTTATTTGAACATTTTTTTCAAGGAGTAGATCGCCCACACAAGAGATTTATTTTTCAGGTACAGCTCAGCTTCTGGAGGGTTGTTTGGAGGCTAGAGCGCACCTGTTAGTCATCTATAATCACTAACCAATGGCATCACATCACCAGGAAAGGGAAGCACCATTGGTTGACAAGTGACATATTTTAACTCAAATTGCATTTCCCTCCAATCAGGTAGGTTTGGTCCTAAACCTAACAAAAGTAAATAAATAAATACATTTCTGATGCCCAAACCTAACCAGTGAGTGAAAGTAAAAGCAAGTAAATATGCAGGGGATCAAAACAAAGTAAATCAAAGTATTGTGCATGTTCCTTTGAAAAGTATAGGGTTTGTGAAATTCAAAGATAAAGCTGGTCTGTGCATGTCTGTATGATACCCATAGTGAAGAACCCACTGGAATGGCACAGAAACATGCAGACACAGTTTCAGAAAACTCAGGCTCAAGCAGAGAAATAACGCGCCGGAAAGGCATATCACAAAGCAACACAGACACACTTTTAAATTAAAGGTAACAGCTGAATGCAGTCTACACATACTGAGGAGACTGAATTGGGTAGCTGGAACAGATGCAGTGGGTTTGACGTGTAAGATAATATGCAGAGAGGAACACTGCCACATTTTATATGGAGTCTACTAATCCATGTATAATTGGTTTAAAAACTCAAACAAAATAAAAATGCTCTATATAAACTCAATCACGGGGAGATAAAGCTTCCAAGCTGAGCTGGTCCCAGGTGTAGAGCTTGTGTTAAAATAAATTCTTAAAGAATTAAGAGCAAGACAGTAATGTCAATGCTGTGCAGATAAATATCTGTGCTCAGGTCGCTGATCAAACAAGATAGTAGTTCTGCATCACTTATTAATCTCTTTTACACGTGTCATATTTTTCTGATTAAATGTCTCAGTGCATGTAAACACCAGATTGCATTATATCATATCCCGTATACGCATGCATGTTGCTGTCCTGTTTTGCTTACCTTTCTGAAAAGTCAAAATGGAGGAATTACTGTTGAATTTTTTTGAAAGTGTAGCTACCTCTTGTGTGGGGGAACAATTACCTGAATCAATGACAAACTGTGAACACGAGTATTATGCTAAATAAAGCAATAATGAGCTTAATTATGATCACATTAGCATAAATTGTGTTAACTAGATGTAGCATGTGTGACATATTTGGGTGATTTTGTCAGAATGCGGGGTGGCTTAAGTGTCTCATGCCTGCTCGATCATTGAGGTGCAACAGAGCATACGGTAAGCTCAGGCTAAACAATGTAATAGTTTATTGCAGTTGCTAACACACATTTTGTCTATAGTAAGTTAAGTTTTTGACTTTCTGGCACACTTTTCATTCTTTAAACTGTAACCTATATACACCATCTACATTATAGCATTAGAGTATGTGTAACTGATGTCTAGTATCTAATTATTAAAATGTATTGGCCATAAATAAGCTTTCATCAAAACAAAACAAAAAATTAATAAATGCGTCTCAGAATAGTTGAATATATTTAATTAAGTATGATTAATTTATTGCAAGTTTAATAGAATAATTCCACGTGCAGAAAACTGCACCCATTTCACTAATGCAACTCCAAAAAAAATGTCTAACTTTGCTTTTAGGAAAAAATGTTTTGAGTGAGATCATTTTTGCTGTAGTAGTTTCAGTCTCCAGTTATGGAAAATTTCTAATAAAATTCTCATGTGAATAACTCCCAGCACTCAGCAGATGGTCTGGAGGTAAACCCAGCTTGACTATGCATTGCATCTGGAGACAGCTTCACATCAAGATATGCAGCAGGATGCTGCTGATTTCTTTATGGCTTTGCACAAAAACATCTGTGGTTCCTTGGATGAGTCACTACTGAGCAATCAGTTGTCTAGAAAGTAAAACTGTTCAATAATAATAACAAACTTGAGAGGTTCAGTATTTCAAATCATAACCTCTGGAGTCTGTGCTATTGTAGGGTTACCTTACAATATAATGCCAGGGGCTGTTATATAGCTGTTGTTGCTTTATAAATAAAACTGAACTGAATTGAAATGAATTTAATTGAAAGTAGTCCTGAGCCAGAATGTAATCATTGTATTTCAGTGTTTATTGAGAGAAGCAGACAAATGCAGAAATGTGATTAATTAGGTTAATTTGATTGATTCATCAATTAAGGTTCCAAATCTTGTGGTTTTTTTGGGAACTTTCTGGGGGAAAAGTCGCATTAATACAGGGAGAGCATCCAATTCGACATATTCTACAAACACCGGCAATTTGTCTAAGATTGGAGTTTCAGCTTTGTGTTGGATCATTTTTAACGCTTACGCTTTAATTTCCCGTGCAGCCACTTTCAGTAGATTTTTCATTTTAGGCACCAAAACCACTTGAATTGAGCTAGAAAAGTTTCATGAGTTTTCTTTTCTTTGGCTGCTGGCTGCATCTTGCACATGAAATTGTTCCTTTAGAGGAAAACACGAGTTTATATAAAAAAATCATGTAGTCACTGCCACTGGTACTGCCACTTTCAACATATCAGACCTCTGTTGCTCTCCCACCAGCTCGGTTCACCAATGCAGAAGCTTATGGCATCTAGTTTTTAGCCTCTACGCTAATAACCCTTTGTAGCGAGCCTTGGGAAATTAGCTGCTCACTGAAGCATGCCGCAAGTAGCCTCATGAACCTTGGTCAGAGGGAGGGCAGCCACACACAGGTTAGGGGAATCAATGTCCTTTAGGGACCCAGAGGCCAAGCTAGAGAGTACTGAACTCTCTCTAACCTCAGCCAGTGGCTGCAGTGTAATTGCACTGATGCAATGAGTGAAATAGGCTGATAGGAACTAAAGCTAAAGAAAAGTATGCAGAGGTATTGTTTACGTGACAGCAGGATGAGATTTAAAATAAATTAAAACAAAGCCGTGAATCTTCTTTTTTTAAAAAAAAAAGAAAAGAAAAAACATGTGAGCAAACAAGCCCTTTATTTTTTATGATTTAAAATGGTCTTGTCAGTACTTATGGAATTCTCAGCTGAATTTCGCGTGACCTTAGTCAGAATTGACAGCAATAAATAAATAAATCGTCAACTTTTATTTCTTCTGAGAATAAAAACGATGGTATTTTGAAAATAAAGAAAAACAACAGGAACAGAACAGAAGCAACAGAAAATAGGATAAAAAAAAACATCATTTCCCTCTTGGGAACAACATGTGAATTTCAAGTCACTTTATCCAAACTATGGTTTCTGGAAAGGCTCGTGGTTTGCTGTCTTATATTGTGGGTGTTACTCATGGCTGAGATCAGCTCCAGGCTACATAACTAGCACAAGACAACAACGCTAGACTGAAGTCTTCCATTTGTAAAAAAAAAAAATACAGTTTTGTAATGAAAAACAACAAAACGTACGTATATCCATTACATTTCTTTGACTTAAAGCACGTGACATAGTTGGCACATGCTTGATGTTAGATGTATTCTTGATGAGTATTTGCACTGCATTTCTTGACAATCTGATTTTGTCATGCATTGCAGCTGACAAACTGCCCACTTCCTACAATCAGCTGATAATCGTGCTGAATAAATGCCCAACACTCAGCTCACATTTCCCACCAGAGTGTTGGTGAATGAGCCATCCCCAAGCAAATGACCTAGGCCTGGTCAGGCTCAGTCACCCAAGGAAGCCATCTGAGACTGCCTCCACTCAGCCAGAAAGCACAAGGGAGGTGACTAGGGCATGGACAGATCAGTAGAACTGTAGCTCCCATAGGCCAACAGGGTTAGAGATCATAGATGGAGACAGGAGGTGAGGGAGTGTTTACAGTTTGGGGAAGAAGCTGATGGAAATTAGAAATGATGGTGGCAAAGGGTAAGGATGCTCTCATCTCACTGATACAAAGAGATAGGAAGCAGGCATTTTACCATGAAGTGTCATACTCACTGGAGGAAGTTGAACTGATTCTAAGGAAAACAATTCAATGTATTCACAGAGAAGTTCACTCTTGGCACCTCACAGACAAGCCAGTTTAAAAATAAAGCCATTTTATATTAGAGGAAATATAAAATGGGAATTAATGCATTATTTAATTTAGAAATGGCAGAGACAATGTTTATTTTAGTAAAAGTCCCCAAGAGAAACTTGACTGGATATAAAATGTTGGTACTGTAGCCACTAGCTTCTTCAATTTTCAGCCTGCTGGCTATGCTAACAGATCCACTGTTGTGTCTCGACTCTTTGGGGTGACCGTGGCTCGGAGGTAGAGCAGATCATCTAATTGGAAGGTTGGTGGTTCGATTCATGGCCGTCAAAGTATCCTTGGCAAGAGACTACCATATTCATATGTATGGTGTGGTATGAATATGTGTGAATGTTGGATAGAAAGCACTTTAAATTAGAAAACTGTGAATGGGTGAATGCACACATATTGTGTAAAGCTCTTTGAGTGCTCAGCTGCAAAAAAAAAAGCCCTAAATAGGAACAAGTCCATTTACCATTTATACAAGCGCCCAATTGACTCTTATGACAGCCACCAGATCCGAGTACACTAGACTTCTCTGCTAGTTAAGTTAACTAATATTAAATGTCAAAGTAAACAAAAGAAATCATGTGGCACTTGCGTGGCATTATATTTAATCATTATTATCTGCTCTGTTCACCACTTTCTTGCTATTTTTCTGTTATCTTCTGTAATGGCTCTACTCTGAGCCCCTCCAAGCTCCTAACCCCATTTCTACTAATTGAAGGCTGTCCCTTCCAGGAACTGTGAACTATCAAAGTTCTTTAAACCCTGTTTTGTTTTTTGTTTTTTTATCTCTACTTTAGGAGAGGTATTCTCCAAGTTAACTGGTCCCACACAGCCATAAAAACAAGCACACAATTAATAGTGTGAATAGTATTTTATTTCTAAAAACTGAAAAAAAAATGCAGACAACGGGAAAAAGATACTATATCTAAGGAAGTGAAATGTAGGCAGGCTAATGCATCATATTAATATTTCTAAGGGTGGTGCTGGTTTGCCACCCTATACCTTAGTTAGCTTCAGGGAATCCCCACAGGAACCTCTTCATCTGAAAGCACTTTTTTCATAAACAGGACAATATTGATTTATCAGCTCACCCACTGTTCAATTACCGATCCCATCACACATAAGCAACCATTTATGCGACTGGACATGAGCAAAACATAATTAGCAGATCCCAGTCCTTTTCCTCTTACACTGAATATGCTGATTGCATTGGGATCTGCAGGGCAGGTTGCCCTAAATCCTTTTAGGGCAACCTGCCCTGTACAATGTGTTTTACCAGTGACCACTACTCTCTGAAGAAATGGGGAGTTTGGTCTTTGTCACCGCATGAGAAACACATTGGCTGTATACGTAGAAGGCTGCCCCTACTGTGCAATAAAACTATAGAACTGCTTTTGTTTTGTTTTTTTTAACGTTTTAACAAAGAAGAGAAAAAGACTGTGAGAATGTGAGATTTTCCTGGCATAACAACTTTAATGACTGAATTAACTGTACAGCACTTCACACAGTGGCATGAACAAGTTTCCCTTCATAGTCTTAGCAATCAATTACTGGTTTCCTTCAAAACAATAGGTAAAACATTACGCCATGTTTATTACTATCAGCATGTTCATTACTATCACTCCTCATGAAAGAGGCCCCACGTACATTTCAAATCTCAGTGGGAAGTATTTTCCAGAGACACAGACCTAGACAGGCTCATTTGCAATGTGAATTATTTCTGGTAGTGTAATTAATAAGCTGGCGTTATAGAGCTGCCACAGCTAACGAGAAGAACGCACGAGCAACGAGGAGATTTTAATAACCAAATGTTGAGCATTGCTTTCCAAATCTCAGATACAGAAGTACTTTTATTTTGTAATACAAAATGTGGATCATTTTAATTGCATAATTTTTAATTGTCTCTAAATTCCCGCTGGCCTGTGTTTCTGTAAATATTGAATCACACATTTAAAAAAAAAATAATTTATAAGGTTTTTTGATGGCAAATTAATTGGCATGTATTAGCACAAGTCATGCCAGTAAAGCCTACCCTGCCTTTCTCCTTTTGCTATTTTTTCCTCTCTTGCTCAACTGAGAATTGGCATCAAAAAGTTCAAAAATACTCAGGATCGACAAGCTTGAGGGACAGAAAATAGGTCAGGAAGTTGTTTGATCCGATATTTCCATTTACCTGAAACTTGGTTTCTTCCGTGCTTTGTGGGTTCAAATTGCAATCTAAAAGTTTCATTTGGAGGAGAGGTTTAAACACTGTGATTAATCTCTTCATATACGACTTGCATCTACATATGAAGTGTAGGCAAACAATCCCAAACAATCTTTTCATACCTCTAGTTACTGGCAACTGATCTTTTAACACCATATTCTAGGGAAGAAGAAAAAAAAAAAAAGATGCCTTGTGTTTGTTTTGATGACACTGTCAGCCACTGGCCTGATGGCATTTATTGAAAGTATGCACCAGGAAACTAAACTGCTCTGCTCAGCCAAGTGCATCATGTGGATGTGTTTGTCTGTGGAGGAGAGGAAAAAAACCTCTTGTTGTGATGACAGGAGTGACATTGCTGTAAGGCTGCCTTTTCTGCCGGTGACTTCTCTTCAGAATGCTGCCTTTGACTGACTTACAGTGCTGTGCAAAAGTCTTGAGCCAACCCTCATTTCTTTATATTTTATTTATAAGTAACCAGACTTTCTTGTTTTGATTTATTTATTTTTTTTAGTGGTCTTGAGTCATAGTTCCCCCAGACTTGCTTGAGGTCCTTCAAAGTCTTAGTTTGCTTTTATGTCAATTTCCAGTCCTTAAGCCTGACCATTTTCAGAGGAAGGTTTGGTTGGTTTAGCCACTTAACACTGAGCTATGAATCATTCGAGGCTAATTTGAGGGATGACCCAATGGCCACATAACAGACGGCTTAGGAGAGAAACTATTTTAAATTGTAACATTACGCACTTTGTTATTGGCAAGCTGTCACAAAAATATAATGTCCTCAAGAAATAGGAAAAAAAAAAAGAAAACTGCCGTGCAATGCCATGTGGATAACGTGTGTGATTGGGAGCATGGAGCCAATCACACTGCCAATGCAGTAAACTCATCCCTGAATAGAAAAACACCCCATAGAACAATAGAGTCATGGATTGGTCTCCCCAGACCCTGAAACTCAGCTTTATTGAAGCAATGTGGGATCATCTTGCCAGAGAACAGAAAAGTAGCCAGCATACAAAGAAGAGCTTTGAATGTCCTGAAAGCCTGAAAGATTACTCCAAACTATTAATAAATTACTAGCAATCTTGCTCAAGAGAGTTCGGGCTGTAGTTCAGGAAGAATAAAGGTTTTTAAACCAAATATTGACTTTCAAGCTCATTAAAATTCCGCAATTCTCTGTTTCTGTCTTTTACACTGTACGTCCATGTATGTTTGCACATTTCAATAAATTGCTAATCCTATTTCCCAACGTCCTAGCAAAATATAAAGAAATGACAGGTGGCTCAAGACTTTTACACAGTACTCTTTGTAAACCTGAACCTGAACTCAATTTTCTGTGTGCCATAAAGCACAACATTAGCAGCATCCATTCATTTACCAGTTGGTGTGAAACAGTGGCAGCCTGAGTGTGACTGTGTGTCTTTGTGGACTTTTCACTCCCATTTGGCCTTTATGTGATGAAACTGCTTCTCCTATGTTCTGACACGGCCTGTCCCTTCACATCAGGCTTCTGTGATGGAGACTGTCAGTGTGGCATGCTCGCATTTGTCCCTGACTCATAACTCCCTCTTACACATGTGTGCACTTAGTCTCTCACGCACACACGCACACACACACACACAGAAAATCACCTTTGGCTCACCAACAACCCCTTGTCTCTTTGTTTCCCCCACCTGACTGT
Source organism: Bujurquina vittata (assembly GCA_015106715.1). NCBI lineage: Eukaryota > Metazoa > Chordata > Actinopteri > Cichliformes > Cichlidae > Bujurquina > Bujurquina vittata. The sequence goes on along the minus strand of VUQK01007023.1, from coordinate 12,450 downwards.
CAATCACAGCTCTTAAGATGAACAGAACTGAGATGAGACTGTAGATACTTGATGCCTTGGACAGACCTAAAAATGGACACACACACACACACACGCGCGCACACACTCAGACATGAACTCATCTCCCATGTTTACGCCCGGCTTTGAAATCCAGACATCACATTAGTGATCACAGAGTCAGGCCTTTGGACACAAATATTTTAGGCATGCCTGCATGCAGTCAATCCCACGTCTGGATGTTCTTCTTTTGAAATAATACATGGCTCGGTTGTGAGTGCTGCGTGATTGAAGCTGTGCCTGCTCTTCAGCTAATGACCGTTAAAAGTACCTTTCATCTCCCAGCAGCTTGCTGCCCAAATGTTTTCCCTTTTTCGCAGCGGCAATGTCTAAGAGGAAGAGTAGCAATAGCATGAAGCAGGAGGAGAAGAAGGGCAGGAAGAAGATGTGTAAAAGCAGTAGCAAACCTATTACTTGCACAGCTGAAGTAAAAGGTTTGATCCTAAAGGGAGGCAGACTTGAATTTAAATGATTATTACTTCCTGTAAAGGCTCAATGGTTTCTGATGTCAATGTAGAGATTTCTGTGTGGATCGCTAAAATTGCACTTGTGTGAGTCAGAGTCTGTAATTGTGGAAATAAAGCAAAACCGGTCTCAGGCTGCTGATGTTTAAGCCATAAATGTTTTTACATACTTGGCTCGATTGGGGCATTTTCTGATGTTGCCACAGCATGAGCACTAAGTAGAATGGCTTGTTTTCATGCACATATTTTCTTTTTTCAAGCCGCAGTAGCTCATTAAAGATATATTGTGGCGGACTGAGAGTCAATCCCTATTGTTTGCCAGAATGTGTGTCGAAGTGTGCTACACACATCAGTTAAGTGGGGTTGAGAGTTAAACTGGTAGTAGCCAGCAGTATCTGTGCACGTCATTCTCCCATTATATGCAGTGCGTTGTCTAAAACACTCTCTGCTGAGATTTAGCAAAACCTAGTAGACTGACTGAAGTAGTTAGGGATAGTTTATATCGGTTAGTACATCTGCAGAGTTAGTAGATGGCTGATGTAGACTTTGAATGAGACTGCCAGGATAACCTGGATAAAATTATAATGGGAAGGAGGAGAAGGAGCGATGGATGGTAGACAGCTTCAAAAAGCTGTAGCAGACAGTAAACTTTAAAAAAAAAGCAGGTAGTGGAGGCTGTTGGATCACTGGAGAAGAGGGCTGATGTGAGAAATTTGAAGTATGGCAAGAATAGCTCACATAACTAAGCCTGAGCAAGAGAAAACATAAATTAAACTTAACAATTATAGCTTTCTAGAAAACTTAATGTGATGTACGTAATTTCTGTCTTAGACAATAATGTCTAATTAATAATGATAGGTTTGTTTTTTCAACTGTAACGATTTCTTCTTGTCAGTTTTCCTACGACGTCCTTGCTCTCTACTCACGAATGTGAAAAGCCGAAGGTGGAGTGCACACACATCACTGCCCTTCCATGGGCATGCCTTGACAAGCACCCGGGGGCAGCTGTTGACGTGAATTGGCTCTAGTTAAATTAAACTGAATTGAAATGAATTGAGTCAAATACCTGGAACACAAAAAAGGCAGTGCTAGCAGCAGAAAGACTCCCACACAGAATAAAGCAAGTCTTGAAGACAATGGAGGGCGTGGCAACACATGACGCGAAGTCAGCGAAGTCAGAAATAGCAGAAAAGAAATTAAATGGAGGGGTCGTGTCGGAGGTGGGCTTGAGAGGCAGTTTGCAGAGGCAGGTCAACAGAAGCAACCTAAAATAGCACAACCCATATAAGATTAACCAATATGATGCACAGGAGGGTATCAGCTGATGTGGACCGGAAATGAGATCATCTCATCTCCCCGGATCGCTGCGTGACTTTGTGGCCTGCCAGAAATGATGCTTTGCTAAATTTGTAGTAAATACGGCAGGTGATTAAAATTTGTTTTCTCATGTTTGGATGGAAAAGAAGCTGAGTTCAGGGTTTAGAATGGAAATTACAAAAAGGTTCCCCATGTCCTTAATATCTCCCCCTTTCCTTTTGGTTACATTTATATTGAAAAAAACGTTTTCCCTTTTTTTTTTTTTTTTTTTTTATCCGGTTTTTTTCCCCTTTTTTTTTTTTTTTTTTTATTGTTTTTGTAGGACAAGGAAGGGGTTAGTCAGGCGTTTGTGGGTTTTTTTTTTTTTGGTACAA
>VUQK01007022.1:688-15721 GCA_015106715.1 Bujurquina vittata | reverse complement strand
GTGTTTGGGGGGTAAACGTTAGATTCATTTATAGCTTTGATTTCTCGGCCTTTAAATACATTGTGCTTAGATTAATAGAGTGGTACACACTTTCATATAAATACAAATCTGTCTTGTAGATGTACATTCACTTTTATTTCTCAATATAGACTCATTTACATATTTTATAAAACAGGCTTCTCACGCTACTCTCTCCACTACAACATTACACAACATGTTAAAGAGTAAGTGCTTAGATCATCTATGCAACCTGAACCTACATTTTTTTAGGAGCAGACATCACACACACACGCACGGGCACACACATAGTTTAACTTAATGTGTGCACGTTCAGTTTTCTCTACAATGTGACTCGTACACATGGCTTTACTCTGTGCTGGCTCCCGCTGTGAGTAGATCCTTTACATCTTACACTGGATTAACTAGACATATATTGACGCATCTCTTATTGCAATTCTCTGAACAGATTCTTTTCTATTGATTATTTGAAGTTATAATATATGGTGCAAAAAAAAAAGAAAAGAAAAAAGTCCATCTTAAGAGATATTCTGGATTTGACTTAAGTGCACTTAATTGGCACAGGATGTTAATCTTAACAAGGGAGCAAATATAATTGTGCCTCTTCTTGTGATTTCAGTAAGAGATTTTTGGGGTTGGCAGCGGGCATGGGGGCTCACAACCCTTCCGAAAACATCTCACCTTCCCAACTCCAAGGCACTGCTTAAACTGTAAACATGGCAGATTGATAAAAAAGAAGGATTTGATCATAAAAAGCACAGATGCCAGAGCTCCTGGACGATTGTAGTTGAGACATTTGAAAAGTAGGTCATGGCACATAAAAGATATTTAGGAATAAAAACACATTCGCTTAAGGGGAAAACAACTTTGATACAGTACTATAATCTATTTCAATGGCTTACATGCACACCAAAGTATCTGCGTGATATATATTTGTAAATGTATGTTTGCTCAAGGTGCTTTCCATGGCGATTTATCTCAATCTCATAAAATTAACCATCTATTAATAGAACATTTGATTAAACGCTCTGACCTGAATGTACACCGCAGTCTTAATAGCTTTCTTTAATGAATAAAATATATCTCCTCAGCTTAAAGAGCAAGCTTTAACAAACTTTCCTACAGATCACTAGCTATCTTTTAAGATTCTTTTAATATTCACGTAACAGCTCTGATGAAATACGATATATTTCCAAGCAGCCATTTCAAACGTCCACCTGTAGCAGTGCAGTAAACCTGACTCACTGAACAAAAAGCCTCTTCCTGATAAGGCGGGGGTCATACTTGTACCGTAGTGTTTGGTGTAGAGGAGCAAACAATCTCTCACTTGGGCAGCCTTCTAAACTAAGCAGATGTCCAATTCCTCTTAAAATAAGAAAAAAAATTATATGCTAATAAAGGAAAGGGAAAAATAAAAAAAGTCTTTGGGATATCTGTGGGATATCCACAGCAGAGAACACAAAATCATAAACTTTACTAAGATGTCAGCTGACATTCTGGATTATTAAAGTGAAAGTAAAATATTGTTTAGTGATCTGTAGGAATAATTGCTTGTTCAGCATCTATAAGCTCCTCTCCCTTTGGCCTTGCTTCATAATTCTGTTGGAAAATATACGGTGAACTTTGGCAGAATTTACAGATATAAAATATATTAAGTCTCGTGAGTTCCAGCCGTGCTCTCCAAAGTGCCTGATGAGATGGAGCCCTCTGTGTTATCGCAGAGTCCCAGTTAAATCTTTCTACTGGCCCAAGACAAATATGACTTCTATCACACAGAGGGCTGTTCTACTGCAATTCTCTGGACAAACACTCACGAAAAAATTCCACACTAACAATAGCCTAAGAACTAAAATATAATACAGTAGAGTAGATCAATGTGGTAGGAGGGTGACAAACCCTCCTTTCATGTCTCTGACATCCTCCTCCTGTCCAAACACATTTCCCATCCCCACTCTCTCCCCTCCAGAGTTGCTATAATACTCCCCACACTACTAGCCAAATACATGAATTCCCCTGTTCAATAACTCCACGAGATTATATATTGCAATATAATTACAGTGAAATTAAAAATACCAGTATGCTAATACCAATACAGAATCACTACATATAATATCAAATTTGTGTAGTTTTATAAATCTATGGAAACAAAAAGTTTAGATATAAGCCCAATGAGACGAATAATTAATGGTTTTGCCTAAATTATAAAAAAGGCAAAGCAGGAAGTTGCACCATACTCATTCTGAGTATTGTGTAATGAGGAGACTTCTGATTGGTTTTATTATTTCCATCTTTTTAAAGTTCATTTATTCTGCTTTTGAAGTATCCAAGGCTTACTTGCCAGCTAGTAAGAGCTGATTTTTTGCCATTTAGGTCATAAAAACAAAAAGCAAGACTTCCTTTAACTGTCTACTATGAAGAACAAAAAATATTTAAAGAAGCTACTTCGCCCTGACTTTGTCCCTTCCTAATATGTGTCTAATCATTCCTTGAGCCTTCCTGAAACTGTAGAAGCCTCAAAAAACTGGGGGCCACAAGCCACTGCAGATGGGCATTCCAGGACTTTATCATTTCATGACCCTGCGGCCTGACAGTGGCTATGCAAGAGGCCTGCAAATGATTCGAATCCAAGTCTAAGGTGCTATGTATTTACAGCTCATTTTGACATATACTATTAGGAAATAATGCCTTCCTCAAAATGTACTGGAGAACCATCAAGGAATGTTAACATACTTCACAATTAGGAACTAAATAGTTACGACTGAATACAGGTCCACAAAGTAAAATAAACCAAGACAAGAATATATACAGTACAAATTAATAGATGGTATTAACATGTGACGCTCATCAGTTGTTTTTCATGATAACTCGAGGGAGAATGTTTTCAGGGGGACACTATTGAACTGCATCTTAAGGAGTGTAAGCTGGAATGGATTTTAAGATTGTTTTTCTATGCATGTGTGCATGCATGCGTGTGCGTGTGTATGTGTGTGTGTGCCTTTGGATTATGAGTGTGGGCTTGCTGGAGGGAGAGAGAGAGAGAGTGATGTTCACATTTGGTGCATGCGTTAGCGCAAATTTCGGATGCACTTCCTTCTTCAAATCCAGCTGGGTTTAACGCACTAACCGGAGCAGCTGTTCTTTCACCAGTTCATGATGCAGTTTCTGTTCAAGGTCATGAAGTAAACCTGGCTGCTGCCTCCAGACCGCACTGATGCGAAAAACACCTAAGGACAGACACGATCGAGATTCACGTTAGTAACATCTTTAAAAAGGAATATCAAGCTACATCCAGGAGTTGATCAAATTTGCTTAAAGCAGTTTTTGTCTGGGACCACTTGCTGGCGCAGTAACATTGAGGTAATCGTCGTTTCATATATGTAACTCTTCATGCATCTCATGAGTTTCAAGGTTCTGCTGGAATGATTATTTTCTTTCTAGCTGACTAGTCAGGCTAGCTGCACACTTCTACAATCAGTGGCTATGCTAAGGTAACCAGCTGCGGGCTCTGTGTTCATACTTAGCATGCGGACAGGAAGGTAGAGTTGGCCTTCTACAACTCTTGTGTAATTGCCACACGAGTGTTTCTATCTTTACCTTGTCATTTCTCTCACAAAGGAACTTCAGCCGCTGAGCTCTTTTGTGCATGAAAACGCCGTCCAAGTGGCCAGTCTCCACAGAGCGGATCTCAATGGCCTTTTCCCCCCAACCCATGATCTGGTTTGAGCAGATATGAGCTGCAAAGCACAGTGCAACATTAGTAAAAGATAAGCCAGTTACAGTCTATCATTCATGCTGTTGGGTTTGACTCGTACCAACAGATGTAGGCATCTCGCCCCACTGCAGGACAACATCCTTGATTATGCGCCCGTAGGTGTTGACGTAGACACCCTCGTCCTCGTAGCACAGCAGCATCTCCATGCCATCTGAGCTGGGCAGGAATACGATTGCGTGTGGTGTCACTTGGCTCTGGATCTGTTTAAGATAAATACCCCAAGGGATAAGCTCCTGTCTGTTTCATATACTGCAAATTGTTGCTGTCCGACAGCCATAAAACTTACATGAACTGGAATATAAATGTCATAGTTATTTCCAGAGTCCACATCAATAGCATGGAAGCCAGCGCAAGACCCATAGATAACCTTCAACCTCTGGCCTTCTTCCACTGTCAGGTCAACCAAGACAGGCCTGTGTGGCAGGTCTGAAAAAGACTGATTTAAAGGGGTGGAGGGGGCAGAGGCAGAAAACAAGAATGAGAAGATAATCAACTTGAATGAACTTCTGGTTGACTGACCTTGCATAACTAATCCACCTCACAGAAAAGTGGAGACTTACCTTGAAGGCCATAAATTTGTGATAAGGTTTGGGCGCCCAAGCATAAACTTCCACTGCATTCTTCAAAGCAATCACCAGGAACTTTATCCTCTCATATTTCACTAGACAGAACAACCACAAGGCCATCTGACATCAGACACTTGTAATTAATAATTTACTGTGCAAAATGCACTCATTTCACAGAGTGTAATAAACAGCAGTGATAAAAAGCCATCATCTGTCACTCACCCACTTTGTAGTGTACACAGCCTTCCATCTCTCCCACCGTGGTCCAACCCTGCTTCTTTTCCACCTCAGGATCATTGTGAAGGATCTTATTCCTAAGCCATGCCAGGTAGTAGACACGCACTTTGTTTTTCTTGCCTAATAGAGAGCGAGCGAGAGAGAGAGAGAGAGAGCGAGCGAGAGCGAGAGAGAGAGATCAGTTACAAATGGGACTACATAGTAGTAATTATTTAAGTGCAATTATATGGTGTGGTTAAAATTTTTTAAAACTCTAAACCATGCAAACAAAGACTGGGAGATGGCAAAATGAATTTCATATGAAAATATTTCATTTTGTCATGATATCATTGCTGTCTAACTTAAATGTATCTTTCCAATTGTAAATACTGGTCCCCCTGTAAGTGATGATTTCTTATAAAAATGCTGTGTCTAAAATATCAGCACTCAACCAAATGTCATCATAAGGTACCCAATTGAAATGAGGCTCTCTGTGTGGCAGTACACAGCCCCCAGGGCTCCTGCTAGTTTGGATGACTCACTGAAAGTCCTGTTCTGACTACTTGAAGATGGATCTTTACCTTTCGCAGAAAGTTGTGGCATGCCCCCACTAACATTGCATTTAAAATGCACACAAAATGAAATTCAAGTTGAAGGGTTATTCTCTTTGACACAGCAGAGGAAATCCAGAACATGTTGCACAGTTTTAAGAACAGTGAATGCATAAAACAGCAGGAGCTGCAAAGAACTGCACAGGGAAAAACAGCCACCTTTGGTCAGTATTTCCAAAGCCTAATAATTTATATAAAAGAAGCTTTCATATCATTTTTTAAGTGTTATAAAAGAGTACAGGGATCCAGTGTCTGTAATTCCATTAAAAAGAATTGTCTTGTGCCCAAAAGACTGACAGACTTAACCAGCTGCAGCAACAGCAATGAGCAGCAGTTGGGACCTGATATAGTGATGAGCAGGTTGAGGCCCTCCAGGACATCCATCTGCTGGAACCTGCGGGAGTTAATGAGGGGGTACACCTTGCCCTGACCGCTCCGATCCAGTAGCTTCAAACCATTCTCCGTGCCCACCAAAAGGTTCACACCTACGGAAACACACACACACTTCAGTAACAGTGTTTGCATTTTGTATTTACATTTTTGCACTGATATGTACTGAATCGGTTCTTACCCCAAAGTGCAGCGCACAGGATTTCAGAGTTAAACCTCTTCTTGTACTTGCGGATCTCTGGTGTGTCATTAGGGGGGCGGGTGTTGGTGGGATTGACATTCACCATGGATCCTTTCCTCACTTCCATCTTCAGCTGCTCAAACCTAGAGCCTACACATATGTAGAAGCAGCAATGGGAATGGTGTATTTGAAGAAGGAAAACACAAACCAGGACAAACTAATACAAGATATAAACAAATGTTCCAATCACCCTACTTAAAAATCAACATTACTTCCATAACAAGTCATTAGACTTATTTTTACATAAATGAAAAATATTCTTGAGCAAAAACCCAAGGCTAAAGTAGTGTCACTCACCACTGACGGATATGTTATCCCCAGTACCTCCTGGTGACTGATACATGCCCAGATCCACAAAGGTGGTGAAAGAAGATTTGCCAGATGCCTTAACCAAACCTCTGGACTGATACTGGTAGGGCAGAACAGGTGTGTTAGTTATTCACTGCTGTTTAAGTCAACATTTGGTATGAAGATACATATATTTTTGTTTCCACCTCCAAGTGTTATAACTGCTTATGTGGCATAAAAATACCTTAAAGAACTTCATTACTGACATTCAATTCATGACTGAACTGATGGTAAATCTAGAACACATTTGGGAGGGAGAGGGGGATTTAGGGCTGATATACTTAGCATCAGTAACACTTACATCGTAAACAGAGTCCTTCCCAGGAGAAGAGTGAGTGGCCGAGTCAGTGGGGGAGTGAGAGGGCTGCACCACATCTGGCAAGTTAGTGTATCCGTTATGGCTGCGCTTCTCTGGGGTCTTTCAGTTGAAATAAACACAAACACAAAAATGACTAAAGTATTACATAATAACATGACACACTTAGATTAGGACAAATCTACTGCACCAATTACTAGGACACATTTGGCAGACACAGTGACCCCAACTCTGAAAAGTTACTTTAAGCTCTTAATACCGTAACAATCAGCCAGTTGTGCCTTTTTGTGTGATGTGATATGCGGTTGTTAATTAGATCCAGCTGTAAAGTTTATCCTGAGTTTTGTTAATTTTTTTGTCTCCATTATTTGAATAACTCCAAATCATTCTTGCTGCTCATGCTCAACCACTTTATACTTTCCAAATCTAATTTATTTTTAGAGCCACATTAAGGAAAAATCAGTAATAAAAAATACAAAGACACAGAAAGTAAAACAAAAGTCTAGACTGACAACCTACATGCATAGCCTGCAAATTACGTAAAAGCCTATATATTACTGATACAGTACAAAAAAATATGCAAGCCTTAAGCTGTAGACAAACTGTCCTAAAAAATAAGTTTATGATAAATTAAACCCTATATGTCCCCAAAACCATATCTTACACACACACACACACACTCAAGAATAAATGTGAAGATTCATCTGCACAGTGATCTAAAATCTGATCCTGTCAAGATATTATTTGATCAATCCAGGGGGTTGCAGGACTGTGACTGTTCTAATGTGTTGCAGAGGGAAGCAGTGCTGCCAGTGGGAATGGTGTTAGGACTTGCAATAAAAACTGAAAGCATTTGCACTGTATAAGTGACAGCAATCAACATTCTTCCCTCTGTGTGCTCAATCTGTTGTGTTTGTGGGGTTTCACAGTCAGACCCGCCCCTCCTCATGGCGACTATAAATACTGTTCTCGAGGCTCCAAAAACTAACGGATGACATCCCAGCAGCAACATCCACCTTTTATAACATCTGCAGTAAAACTGTGGCTTGTCACAAATGCACATTTTGTGCACTTTCAAATACACAGACAAAAAACTGCTGCACTTTGGTAAAGTTGACAACTCGTTATGAGCCACCTGGAAGACACATGTCGTCATGGCCGTCTCCCCAAAGAACTCAAAGATTTCTGACAATCTAACTCAGGCTGCCTTTAGGCAATATACAGACTAAAATAAAAGGAGTAAAGACAAAAGAATCATGACAACAGATGTGCAATTCAGAAGCTGTGGTTTTGCAACATTACAGTTGGCTGATAAGCAGAACAGTGTTCTGCGTGTTTCGGTTTCTGATGAATTTATATGTGAGTGCTTGTTGAGTGCTGTGACAAAATGTTGAATCTTTGCTTTCAATGTGTACTGTGAAATGTAAAAGCTGGTACTTTTTTCTGTTATATTTATTTATGCATGTACCATGGCTCCACATTGTTTATATGTAAAAAGTATGACACTTCTGATGTAATTGGCCCATAGGCCCTTGTCTTGCTACTTCATAATATTCTTTGACACAAACTGGGTTGAATTTCTCCATGCACTCACAATGCATTTTAAGCATCATTACATATACAGATGACTCACCCTCTGAACCAGCATGGTCTGATCCCCATAGCTTCCAGCTTGCTCTCCTTCTCCCACCTCGCCCTCATCTTCATGAACCACCATAGTGTTGACTGAATCAGTGTCTGCATCTCTGTGGCTGCAATCAGGATGACGTAGGATGCAGTTTTTACAGAAGCACTGTACTCCTCAACTAAAAGCAAAGTTCACAAATGGAAACAATTTGCTGATCCCTGAACAGTAAGTATGTATTGGTGGTAGGGTTACCGATCTGTGGGGCTTTCCTCCTCCTCTGCTCCCTCGCCGCTCTCACTTTCTTCACTGCTCTCACTGCTTTCTGAAGAGGATGAGTAATCGTTGGCTTTGACCGGGGGTCTAGGCGGCTCCTCGGCACGCTCCTTGGCAAAGAGACCATGGTCCTGTACAGACAGTTTTAAACATAATCTCAGCTATCAAAGAAAATCGCAACAGCATAAAACAAAATGTGTTTCCCCACATGTTGTCTTTATTTGGTTGGACCGCTCAGGTAAAATAAATTAAAATAAATAAATTTTAAAAAAGAATTAATTGGTGACTGTTTACCCAGTCAGATTTCAACTTCACCATCTTGGACTGCAGCTGGTGAGATCCAGTGCAAGCTGGATCTCTAGAGCAGAGCAAGCAGTCAGAAGCTGCGGTCAAAGACAGTCTACTGTAGTCAGAAATTTACTGCCAGCTGACCATAAGCCGTATGACCAATATTATTTAATACATTTTAAAATGCATGCTTGCCTCCTTTTGTGTGCTCACAGCGTGAAAAAACACCTTCCCCAAATAAAAACTGCTGCTGCCGCACAAATCTAATTCTATGGGAAACACTTTATGTACTACTAATACTGGAGACAGCTGGTAAGGAGGGCATCAGGATGCTGAGCTAGGAAACAGTAGCAATGCCAACAATTCAAAATGGATGCAGGTGCTTAAAAGGTGTTCAAATTGCAACAAAATACATGCAAACTCTTGAAGAAGGATTTTATAGAAGGAAATGTATTTATTCAGATTTATGTGATTAAAGAAGGCAGTGTAGAGCATGCCATTAATTCTGTATAAACACTGACAGACAGTAAATGCAAATGCCAAGTCATGCAGAAGCATCACAACAGAAGAGAGTGATACTAACCTCCCCTATAGCTCTCTTGTAACTCTGCACATTTAAGGTAAAGTCAACAAACAGGGATTCGAAAAAAAAGAGAAGCATGAGGGAAAATATCAGAAGTGGCTCAGGAGTAAAGTTAAAGTGAGCAGAAAACCTCGAGTTAGTTTCTTTTATTTCATTTACAGAACAGATGCATTTAAGTTCAAATGAAGCGTAAGCACAGCATGTTAGTGTGATTTATTTTATAAATGCTTTTTTAAGGCAAGCATCCTTTTCAGTTATGTTAAATCTAGCTTTGTAAGTAATCACAGTAAAGAGACAGCAACTTACAGCAGGACGCCCAGGCCGGGAGGAGGTCCGAGACTCTCCTGGCTTATGACGAGGATCATGGGAGAGAATGGGCGACTCCATTTTGGAGGAACCTGAAAATAACGTCATAGAGAGTAGTTATGATTCTGAAAATAGTCTTACTGCAAAGACAGCCTGCTGAGAAATGGCACTGGGAAGAATGGAACTCACTAAGGATGCGATGCCTCTCTAAAGAGCCCGTCTGAGGAAGATTGGATATGATGCTCATGCTGTCTCCTCTTTCCCAGCGATCATTGCGACTGAGATCTGGATTGCTGCCATGAGGTTACAGTGAGGATGAAAATCAATTACATCAAGTTGTCATAACTACTTACCATATAAAAAGGTACTAAATTAAATAAGTATCAGCATGTGGCTGTCTGCAGTACCTAGCTCTTACTGGGTGCCTTATGCCAGATGTTAGGTTGGTGTTGAGAGCTGTGGCAATAGATGCTGTCCTCTGTGGAATCTAAGAAAAACAGCAGTGTCTTACATTTAACAGGCAACAGTAATTTAGACATGTAGACCAACCAGTTCAAGACACACCAAAGCTTTGATCATATCAATTTATTCTTCAGTTGATTAGTAGTTTTTCCTAGATGTAAGCAAATAACCTCCACAACCAACCACCAGCTACTCTTGAGTCTAATTACAGTCGAGGTAACAAAAGAGTTCAAACTGGGGTTGTACCAAGGCAAAAACAGCTGATGGGTCTTACCTTGGGTGGGAGTTCTACATCTGGCAGGCGGATCCAAGGACCACGATCCTCTCTAATTTGGTGTGTCTGTGGTGCCTGGGTTTCAGAAGTAGGGTCTGAGTTCTGACGCACCAACTCTCTGGAGTGGATAGGGCGGGGTGTGGGGGTGAGGGAGGGATCCTGGGTAGGGAAGGCGGACATGGTCTTAGTGGGCTGGTCACAGAGTGACTGGGAGCGGGGAACAGGGGCAGCATAAGGCTTTAGTGGAACCAAGTGAGCCATCTGGAACTGCGGGAGACAGGAGCAGCAGCAGCAGCACACCAGGAGCGAAGTGCAGCAGAGTGCAAGGAAGAGTGTGCAAAAGAAGGCAGACGCAATAAGAATGAATGGTTGTATTTGTATTTCAAGGTGATTTGGGGTACAAAGGGAAGGAGGGAAAAGAAGAAAAAGAAGGCATAAATAAGTCAGCAGAGAAAATTAAGGTTAAAGCAGCAAAGGAATGAGAAGTAGGAAGGTATAAGCAGTTCTATCTGCTGCTATTTAAGCAGATCATCATTTTAAACTCTCGAAAACACCCACCTTGCCCTGTCCTCCTTGGGGTTCAACTGGCCTTTGCATCGGTGGGGTCTGCGCAGACTGGACCCCTCCTGACTGGCTGATTGAGTCAGAGCGTGACTGGATGGCAGTGTCAGAGACAGTAGTGCAGATTTTGGGTGAACCCTGTCTGTTGAGCTTACTTCTCTCCTCCACCTGGAATTAGGCATGTGAGAGAGGGATTTACTCTGCAGTGTTCACTACTTTTACTGTGTAAAGATTCAAATGCTGTAATATTGCTACCTCGCGGGCCCAAGTTGGTTTGTTGTTGGGCTCCAGGTTTTTGTTGTAGTGGTAAAGCTGAGGTTTCTTTTCTTGCTGCTGCTGCTGCAGGGAGACCAGGTAGGCATGCTCCTGCTGCAGCTGTCTCTGCAGCCGCTCTGACTGACGCTGTTCCTCAAGCTGCTTGCGCTTATACTCCTGAGCAGAGAAACACACTGCAGTTAAGATGCTGCTTGCCTCACACAAGACCCAAAAGCAACGTCAGGCAGATTATAGCAGAACCAAAGAAACACAGGGGCCTATTTATTTGTCCACCACTGATTTCAGCCACTGAGGCAGTACGTGTTCTGGACTTTATCATATCCAAGTACTCCTATTTTGATACAGCAGTCAATTACCAGCCCACATGAAAAAGAATATTGATCATGTCTGCAGCTAAATGCTTTTGTGCAGTATGTTAGACAATGCAAATGTGAGTCATTTGACTTATTGGTTTTTTCACTGAGTTGTAGGCATGGGTCTTTAACCCTTTTGATGGTCACTGCATTCAGAAGGAAACATGAAATAATAGAAATGTCAAAGCTTTGGAGGTTAAAATGAGACTTTCAACCATGAGTCACTACAACATAGGCTAAACTTCACACCAGTATCTTCCAACTGAGTGTGAGTAACTGAGTCCTTATGGGCAACAGGGCACTACATTTACAGGCCAGTTTTCATTATGCTGCTGCAGTGAATTAAAACCCTTTTAACAGTCATTTTCTTTTGCCTTGTCAACACATGTACACTATTGATATAAGGCATTTTTAAAAAGTGATGAATTTTCAGCTTTTCTGCAGCAGTGAAAAAATAAAATAAAGCAAAAGTTAAAGTTAAAGCAAATCATTTCTGCAGGTGCCCCAAATTTTGTTGTTTGCAAACTTGTACATAGAATGTGTACAGTTGGAATGAGTTGTAACATTATGCAGTATTATGAAAATACTGTTATTTAAAAACAAACAAAAACAAGCACTGTAATAAAGCAATGCAGTAGCTAAGGGAGATTGACTAATTGGTCACGGGTTTGTCCCATAACAAGATAGCGACACTAAACATCGGAATAAAGGCACAAAACATTTGGTTTCAAATGATGGAAAACCAGCAAAGTTTCCATAACAAGATGGCTTTGGATTACTTGGACAGCTGGGAGAAAGCAAAGCTACCTGCAACTGCAACACATGTGTAGAACCCTTTGCAGCAGGCCTGGGATGAACTTTCCAAACAATTTAGTAATAATGGCACAAATACACTTTGATAAATACTGTAAGTGCAAAATTTACTGATTACATTTCCATGATTCCCCTTTCATCCATTTCTATTATTTATCTGTTCTTCTCTTTAATTTCAGAGTAATCTGTGAAATTTTTCTGTGGAAATTTTAGTGATAACTGGAGAAAATGGAAGTGATCTACTAAACTAAACTACTGACGAGCAGAAAACGTGTGCGCTTCTGTATTTATATACAGGTGGGAGTGCAAAATTTTGTAAAGCAGAATTTCTGCATTGATTACTCAAATTGAATTTGGCTCGTCATCTAGGTCACAATTATAGGAAAAACAAATCTAACATCCTAACAGAATAAGAACTGTGCTTGTCTGAATAATCATTCAGACTGTTGTGGGTTATATAAAGGCATATAAAGGCAAATTTTCAGTAATCAACTCTGAAATTCTGATAATTCCAAAAGAAATTAGAAACTTCAAGGAGGGTTGTTCTCATCTATAGTGGTCTATGCTCATACCTTAACTCAACATCATGCAGCTATCCAAGATTTCATAAAGTTCCCCTTGACCGGTAGTTTTGGTTAAAATACACATTTTTTTTGAAAAAGCTCTACAGAAAAAAAATTTTACCCTGAAAAAGCTGCAGGATGTGTTAATTTTCCAGTGTCAGATTTAATTAAAATAGCAAGAAAGGAAAGAAGTTCATTACTGGAGATGTACTCCAGTTGTGAGCTGGAGGGGTGGCTTACATTCACTGAACAAATTGGATGTATTAGAAGTGAATATTGTGATCCAAAGAATTGGTTGCAAGGCCCATACACCAGAAAATTGTGTCTCGCTGCACCATTTTGCTACATACAATCTCCACTAATTGCCCTTAAACACATTGATCCTAAGACAGGATAGTGCACTCGTTTTCAACCCTGTGCTCTGAATCCCTATGAAGACGTACATAATCACAACAACTCTGTAATATGTGTAATAGCATTTCAATTCCGTGGTGCCTAGAGTAAATTGGATGGAACAAAGACTTCTATCTTGATGACAGCAACTCCTACGCTCCACAGGTGCACACTGAAACAAAGATGTCAAGAGTGCAGCAATTCTACCCTTCAGTGTGCACAAGATATCATTACACTACGAAAAGTGCCCCCAAAATCTAGGTCACTGCATGTCTTTAAAAGAACATGAAATACATCCAAAATCTGCAAAATGAACCGCCTACCTACAGTAAGATGCTCCACATGTAGAATCTTATTTTCTTACAAATTTAAGTAGAGCATTTAGAATCTGATTGAAGAAAAAAAAAAAGAAAAAAGAAAATCATTCATCTTTGCCTATTTTTGTTCCATCCCAAAGCTCAAACTCAAACACAAGCACGCTTACACTGCTGCAGTGTTTGGTTTGGAAAAAGATAAGTATATTCCAGTACTAATCAGCTGCCCTCCCTTAGGACAATGCATTATGACTAGGAGGTGAATATGGAAGTCTCTGCAATCAGAAGAACAATTGATTAAGGAGTAATAAGGACTAGTTACCATCAACAGTGCTTGCTCCTGAAGCAACTGCTGTTGGAGGATTTCTAACTGCCGCTGCTCCTCTTCTAACTTATGTCTGATAAACTCCTAAGGAAAGGTAAGAAGGCAGGAATGATAAACATTGAGGTGATAAAGGAGAAATGCAAGTATGGCTGGGGGAGGGGAAAGAACATAGAAGCAGAGTTGCGTAATTTCATTCCAGTAACAAAAACCATGTGTTGCAGGGATTAATTAAAATCAACAATTTTATTAACAAAACAGTTACCACTCATGTTAAGAGGCCACAGCAGAGACAAATCAGATGACCATTAAAACAAGCAGTCAGCACTAAATAGAGACTGTGATAATGTTCTAGATTTAAAATTATTGTAAATGCATATTTATCAGCACATTGTGACTGATCTAACGTACCAGATTGACATATATATATATTTTTTTTTTTTTAAAAAAATGGGTATTTGGCACTAAAAGGTGACTGTGCCATGATGCCAGACTCTTGTTTTACTGAGGGTAGACTGGAAAGAGAGCGTAAGAGGCGCAGAGAGCTCACCCACAGAAAACTCATCTCTGAGTAAATACACTAATTTAGACCCTTGCTGCTATGGCAACCTACTCCTGGAATTTCACCACCAGAGCAACCTGCACAGTGTTGCTGGTGGACACGCCCACACTCTCCACCGATTGGCTGACTGGAACCCCACGTCTCCTGTGGTTGGTTACCTGCTCCCTCTCTGCCAGCCTTCTATCTTCCTCCCGTCTCATATCATCGAGTCTCCGATGGGGACCCTTTTCTTGCTGCCTCACCATCTCTCGCTCTTTTCTCTGTTGCTGGGAGAGAAGGGTGACAGGGAAAAAGTAATGAGCACAGAGGATATGGTTGCACAGAGAAATTAGCCCGCTGTTAAGCAAATTCATGCCCGCAAAGAGGTGGTAGGGGGAATAAAAGCTGCTGAAGTACAGGGCAGAGAAAAGAAGCTGTGAGTCATTCCCACAAACATACACAGTTTTGCACTTTTTTAGCCACCTTTTTCTAAATCAAGACTGAAACAGAAAAATTTGGGTTTTCTGTTTTTTTGGTTTGTTTTTTTTAATGGGGAAATAAGAGCCCCCCCCCCCCCCCACTCCCCCCGGCACCAAACACACCACC
>VUQK01007021.1:10964-23559 GCA_015106715.1 Bujurquina vittata | reverse complement strand
CTTTAGAGGGAACATTGGTTGCGAATCGCGCTCTTGCGTCACTCGCATCGCTTGTCTCCAAGAAATTTGATTGGCTATGAAATTGGAGGGATTTTGAGATTTTCAAAGCAGTCCGTGTCAGATAATAAAGATGAAGTGTCACAAGATTTTACTGGAACTGACAGAAACCTTGCTGTTAAATCTCCTCTATGAAAAAAAAACCCAAAACAACCTTTGATTCATCCAATATTACGGACAAGGAAACAGCATGGTGAATATCATCATTTGATGGTCGCTTAGCTGGAGGAGGGCAAGCGATTGTCGCCTCATCGCGCAAGCTCCATAGGAAATGAATGGAGAGCGAGCGACGTCGCTCCCCGTGTGTCGAGCCCTTTTTTGTTGACTTCCAGTTCTTGCTTGTTTCTGCAGACGGCGTTCAGCTTTTGTCACTATGCCATCAGCCACGACGAGAACACGTTCCCGGACTCGTTCTCGTTTAAGCCAGAGCGATGGCTCCGTGACACCCCCGGGCGGCCAAACCCCTTCGGCTCCCTCCCGTTTGGCTTTGGGGTGCGAGGCTGTGTCGGTCGCAGGATCGCTGAGCTCGAGATGTATTTGCTTCTGTTTCAGGTAAGAGGGAGACAAACTCGTCTAAATTCTGGCTAATATATTCTGATCAAATGTCTACTGTATATTCACTAACGCCATATCACTTTTTTTTTCAGCTGATCAGGCACTTTGAAATCAAAGCAGACCCCACACTGGGAGAGCTGAAATCCGTCAACCGCACAGTTCTGGTTCCAGAAAGACAGCTAAACCTGCACTTTGTGGACAGAAGATGTGAAAGCACAGACTGTAAATAAAATTATGCAGAATGTAGACCTTTCCAGAGACAAATGTTTACAGTGAATGTTGTAGCATCAATGCTGCAAGAGTTCAGTGTAACTGTTCCCATTCAGAGGCCACTGCACAATTATTGACTGTACAAGCAGAACGTGTCCTGGTAATTTTCTGCCAGGACATTTTACGTTTTTCTACAGAACGTTCACAGACTTCTCCGTAAATGGTAAAATGGAAAACTCTGTAGATTTACAGTATATTCTCTGTACTATTTGCAGATATTTCCTTCAACTCTAAAATGGAAAATTCCATTTACAGTATATTTTCTGTGCTGTTAACAGACACTTCCATCAGCAATAAAAGAGAAAATCCTGTTTTATATTACCATTAACAGGCAGTTCC
Organism: Bujurquina vittata; assembly: GCA_015106715.1. Taxonomy (NCBI): domain Eukaryota; kingdom Metazoa; phylum Chordata; class Actinopteri; order Cichliformes; family Cichlidae; genus Bujurquina; species Bujurquina vittata. Next base: position 22,338 of record VUQK01007021.1, on the reverse strand, counting down.
TTTCACTTTAACTGATTAAATATACTTTTTTTTTTAAATCCTTAAAAAATACATTTCTATACAATTACCATCCTGCATTTGTTCAAAAATTCTTCACCTTTATTATCTATACTTGGTAAACAACAACAATGGTATACTTAATAACTGGTATATTTATGGTTAACCATCCCTTCATTTTCCTCAACTCAAAATATACACAAAAATATGACAGCATCCATTTCTAGACTAATGTAATGTCTCATGATAAACGACTAAACCACCAATACATGAATAAAAGAACTTACAAGCTTTATGTATTTTTTTCTTCCTGAAATCAGTTTTTCCTTGTAAAGTTGTTCACATACATCATTAAAATGGCTTCAAAGTGTTTTCTTCAGACACATCAACAACGACTCTGAGGGAGCATTTGTCCCAGATTAAACCTGTCGGGTCTTAACAGTATTGCAGCGCCTCGGGACAGGATTTGTTGACTGCTAGCTGGTGCTATTTGAATAAAACTGAACAGATCTAAAGACGTTGTTCCTGGAATTTGGGTTTATTTGAGCAGTACAGATGGATATCCTCAGGCTGACGAGACCTTGTGCATGAGCAGCATCTGACAGAAGAGCATTTAATGAGCTGGGATGTGGCAAAAAAAAAAAAAAATTTCTAACTAAAATGAATAAAACTCCAAAGTTTAATACTGAGCAAACTGAAGTGCATGCATTGAATTGAAATGAAATGAATTGAAAATAAATTGAATTAAATTGAATTGAATTTGTATTCTTCCAGCAAGAAAGAAGAGAGGTAAGTAGAAGTAAAAGTTCCATCAGATATACCCATCTATAAATCACAGAAATGATGATGAACTGGTAACGCCTCTTTTATTCTGGAAAGATCAAAACTGATGTGCCAAATAATGACTTTTGAAAATGACTTTTTAGGCCTATAATCTGTGAAACGTGTCAAGCACATCTCTCATGAATGATACCGAGTCATTTTGAGTCAGAAGCAACATCCTCGTCACAAGGTGACGATGACTTTTATATTCTTAGGGTGAAAATGGTCATCGGCATTAAAACTGTCTTTTAACAAAGAACTGACCAAGAGGGCAGCAGAAATTGCAACAAATATAACATCACAGGTCTGTAAAGATATTTTTTAAGTGACCAAAAAGAACTCCATTAATTAGATATAAACCCTTCATCCTGTTGACTAAAGTCTATTACCAATATAAGGAAAGATATTACTCGTAAAAACACACACACACAAACATCAGAAATCACTTTTTGGTGCAACAGCATTAATAAAACTATAGAGCCAAGCACAACTTTTTAAACTGTAGAGCACAAACTCTCAAAGAAAAGCTCAATGTGACGTGAAAGTTAGAGCCCCGAACCTTCATGCAGGAAGGTAGCCGTGCTAACCTCTACACCACCATGATCTCATCCCAAATACTGCACTTTCTTGCTTCTACACGAAGCCGTTCTCATAAAACGCTGCCGCCTAGACCTCCATTGTTGATCTTTTACTCTTCTGCTGTGACAAATCGACTCTGAGTTATGAGGCTGTACTGAGTTATTAACACCAGGCTTTGAATGACTCTTGCAAGTGTTGTTAAATTTTAAGTGGGAGTAAAGTTTCAACCCTCATTAATAATGCATTATGTTACTTAACACCATTAAATAAATGTGGTGTTCATTTTACTGTTAAGCAGCCTCAAATTATCTCAACAAATTAACACCTTTTTAATGTAAACCACTAATGTTAACCACATTAATTAAACCAGCAAAATAATGCATCACGTTAAAACACTCAAGTGAATTCAAGAGGCGATTGTGTTGGACTCCATAGACATGATGTAGTGTACGATCCGTTTGTAAAGTCTGACAGCGCTGCGTGTGCATCTCCAGAATTCAACACCACGATCATCTTCACAGCACACAGTTTGAACTCAAGCCTTCTCATGACGACAAAAACGACAGCAGCAGCGAGGACGAGGAACTCCACACACCCAAACAGTCCACACAAGCCGAGATTGACCCCACTGACCTGGACTGTGCCCTCCCCCCCCTTCCCCAAACCTAATATACTGATATAACAGATCAGTACAAGTGCAAACAACTTCACAGTTTACAGTTTTTATTTAACACCATCAGGCAAAATATACTGAGCTGTGTCTGGGAGTGAGCGGGTGAGGTATCATTACGATATTAAAGTCCATTCAACTATATTTCCTCTGCGAATATCTGAATGTCTCTAGCTTGGTTTCCAGGAGGTTATTGCTGGGAGACGGTGAAGTCGGGCGCTGCGGGAGTCCAGAGCTTAATGAACGTTGGAGGGCGGGCAGGCAGGCAGGTGAGTGGTAAACAGATCGAGGTCCAGGTGGCGAGTGATCCAAACAGGTAAGGCAGGAACAGAGGAATTCAGCGATGACACTGGAAGTGGAGACGTGGAGACCTCATTCAGCTGACAGGATTTCCTGGAATGAGGGAGAAACTGGTGAGTACAGGATAAATTGTCACAGAGAGAGTAAAGGTTGGCCTGATTACCAAAGTGGGAAGCAGACTATCTGGCAGAGAATGGGTGGTACCACTGATCCCCATCATGGAGCCGGAGGAGGAGAATGAGGAACAGGTGAGTACAGCCGAAAAGCGGGAAACCAAAACTCTGCACGTCTGGGAGGAGCCTGCCTGCAGAATAGCTCAGCCAAACAGAAAGGACTCTACCCATCACAGCTGACTTCATCTCACTTACATGTTACCAAATACCACCTCACTAATGGCTGAAAACACTACAATTATCAACATAAACTGACACATGATAGACACTCAGATAACTGATCACAGAGATATTGGAGATGAAGTCGCAAATGTTATGCTGGCTGCAACATCATCCAGCATGGTTTGACATTTGGTCAGCGCTGGTCCGGGGAGACACATCCTTGATATCTCCTCTCCACATCTGAGACTGATGGGGGAGACAGAACATATACAATAAGGAGAGAGCAATAGAGACCTAAAGTTAAAAACGTGCAGCTTTATGATGTCTGATCACTACTTCACAAATGATCCAGCAGGGGGAGACATCACTGCATGAAAAGCGACTGATCTTCACCGCTCACATTGCACAGAGAGATTCCTGCAAACTCCTCACACCAGGGATAGAACAGCAGCTAAAACTGAAGATCGTGGAGGACGTTTATAGATTTACAATAAATAAATAAATATATATAAATATATATTTAAATACTCTCTCCAGACTAAAGAGGAGAGTGACCATCTGGTTTGTTATCAGAGCTCAGTTCAAAAGTCTGAATCTCTGATGGTGTGGGGGTGCGTCAGTGGCAGCACATCTGGAAAGGCTCCATCAGTGCTGAAAAGTGTATATGCAGGTTTTAGGGCAACATGTGCTCCCATCCAGATGACGCCTTGCATATTTCAGCAAGACGATGCTAAACCTGATAGTGCATCTATTCAAACAGAGTGGCTTCATATAGCAGAGTCCGGTATGCTGAACTGACCTGCCTGCAGTCCAGAGCTTTCTCCAACTGAAACATTTAGAGCATCATGAAATGAAAAGTATGACAAAGAAGACCCAGGACTGCTGAGCAGCTAGAATTCTCTATCAGACAAGAACGGGACGACATTCCTCTCCCAAAAGTCCAGCAGCTCCTCGGTTCCCGGACGTTTACGGACTGTTGCTAAAAGAAGAGGGAATGCTGCACAGTGGGAAACGTGGATCTGTCCCAAGTTTTAATGAGATGTGTTGCTGCCATCAAGTTTCTTAAAATGGAAATTTTTCTCAGTTTAAACATTTGATTTATTTTCTATTGTTCTACTGTGAACAAAGTGTGGTTTTATGAGATTTCCAAATCATTGCATTCTGTTTTTATTTGCAGTTTACGCAGCATCCCAATTTTTTTTGCAACTGGGGATGTACTGACTACCTAAATAAAATACAATAAAAGAAGACAATCATATTTCAAGGGGTGTAGTGTTAGCTTATTACAGTGAACAAAAAACTTAAATCTATGAGTGGAAAAATAATTATCTACTCTAATAAAAATTTTAAAAGGATGGAAACTAACTAGAACAATATTTCTACATCAAGTTAAAATAAACAGAAAAAGTCCTCAGTTTTAGTCTTTGTCACTGAGGTCACATTTGCCAACACAACCACCCTCAGGAGGCTGCAAGGCCTTACTGACACTGTGTGTCAGCTCTTTGTGTTGTTGTTCTTCTACAGTTGTACAAATTAGGCAGTTATCCCTGAAAAACACCACTCCCTTCATACCAAAGAAAAGCTAAAACTGGAATAATTAAAAATACTTTTCTGAGGATTGCCCTGAAGATCAGATAAATCACATTTTGTGAAAATCTGATAAAATTTGAGAAAAATTTGTTTCACTTTTTATGAAATCTAATATGGTGGCTCAACCAATCCAGTCAACATTCACACTTGGCGCTTATCAAGTTTGGGAGGCGTTATTGGTCAAAACACATTTTTACTAATCAAAGGGCCCCCTAAAGGTCAAGTGTCACCAAAATTATTGCGCTTCCTTCTGAAGGGGACACAGGTCTATATAGCAAGTTTGGTTTTGATAGGTTAAAGTCTTATTGAGATGTGAGCTCACTTCCTGTTTGGTGACTTTGCCACCAATTTTGATTCGCTTTGATGAGGCTTTGGAAAATCAAAAATCTATCTGATAAAAAGTTTGCGAGGCTTGGCCTGAAGATGATCTGACTCAATTTTGGTGAACTTTGTACAAACTTTGTGACCTGTGAAAACTTTTGAAGAATTTCCATAAAATCCAATAAGGCAGAAAAGTCAACATGGTGGAAATTGGGTCACAGGGTGCGTTGAACAACTTCCAGTGGTACCTTAATTTCCAAAATTGGCCGCACAGGTCACAAGTTACAGTTGCAAATGCAAGTCCAACTTTGACCCAAAGGTGGCGCTATAGTGCTCAACGTAGCAGCACATAACTTGGTGGAAACAACAATTAGACTGTCCTCAGGAAGTGAGCCAAATTTCACAACTTTTGACCAGAAGGTCCCAATAGCTGGAACAGAAGCTGGTGATGGTATGAAAAGCTGGGATCACTGTGGGTGCCGCAGCCTCTGGGCCGGCACCACCTGACGCGCCTCTCTCTATACACGCCCTGCACGTGAGGTCAGATAGTTAGCTGGGGGGCATTTATTAAAATGTTTTCCTCTTTACACATCAGCTGTGACATTAATGTAGTGAACTGAAGTGGAGGGAGAGAGCGAGAGACTGTTTAAGGCTGCAGTGGGAAGTCGCTTCAGCTCAGTGTGCCGCTCAGTCTGCGCATGTGGGTGAAAACAAGTGCGACGAACTCCTCGAGTCTTCTCAAGCCCCAAACAGAGCACAGCCATGCCGCACAGACTGCGCCCATTCGTGGTGCGTTTAAGCGGAATGAAGTCATAATCACCGCCGCCGCGGCGTGAGAGAAGGGCACGGAGACTTTTTGGATGGGTTTGTGCGTGCGCGCTCTGGCTTTGCTCGGATGGGATGCACGGTGAGCTTCATCTGCTGTGAAGAGGACTTTCTGCAAATGCCTGTTTACCAACATGAGGAGGAAAAGAAGAAGGGAAGCCCGAACAAGGTAAGGAGAAGTTCCAGGAGCAGAAACGCAAATGTGTGCAGACACACGAGTGGGCGTCAGATGGGACAGAAGAGCAGACAGGGCTGCGTGTTTGTTCAGGTTGTTTTCCCTGCAGGCTGGCCATGTTTATTTGCTTACACATGTTTGTGATATACAAGCCAGCTGACTTTCTTTATGTAGGACATCTGATAAGACGTATCGACCTTTGGTTCCACTTGGCACACTCGATTCCAGGGAACCTCCTCACACACTCGTCCAATTCTCTACAGCAATAAGTCACTCATTTAATGCGGAATATATCCAGTGCTCGTTAAATGAACAAGAAACAGCCTGCTCCCCATCAATCCAGGTATAGTGTGTGTCTAATTCCTGCATTGACAGGCATTCAAACACTGCTGCTGCGGAAGAATGAGGTAAACCATTCACTACTATGGATGCCAAGGCAACTCTGAGAAGTCCAAGTTCAGTCATGCTTTTAGTCCACGACAAAAACACGCATCAAAGCATCTACCTGTGGTGATGTCATGGAAATAATTCAGTTTCTTCCTCTTTCCCTCTGCTGGTGGGTCTGTGCTGTTTAGATCTCTCTCATGTAGCTGCTCTGCAGCCCTCGGGTCAAGTTTACCTCCTAAGTCAGTGTGGTCACTGACCTCAGTTCAACACCTGTACATATATTTGAACAAATCTTTCAGCCTCTGCGCGGATAAACAGCCCACCTCTCAGCACCTCACTGACAGCAAAATCAGCTCTGTGTTGGAGGCTCGCTTTGAAGATCAGTCTCGATGCCAAATTGCAGCTGCAACAGAGTTTTAGCAACTTTTTTTTCCCACTCAGAGCTGATGTTGTATTAGGCTCACTGCACAGAACGAGCTACAGCACTGTACTAAAGCCGCCCATCATTTCTTCATATTTTGATTCCAAGGCTTTTTCTCCTCTGATCAGATGTTCCTGACTACAGATAAGCACAAGGCACGCTTCTTTTCCCAAAGGTGGACCTTATCTAACACTCTTTTCCTCTTTCCTGTGGTCTTTTGTCCATAAAGTTTGCATTTGTACAGTCAGAACCCGGGGTGTCAAGGTCATTTAGCTTGACCTCGGTGCTTCCTTGCGATCTTGTTTTGATGCACTCTGTTAACCCCCCCCTCCCCCTGCAACCTGTTGATGTGTGGATAAAGGCATGCCTGTAGTGGTGTAGGGCACGCCACTTCTTGCTCGACCTCCTGAAGCTCTGCTGGCTGCCGCCGCTTACATCAAGCTGTGTTTGTAAAAACGATGTTGCGGCTCATGAACCACGTCGCAACCGGATTCATATCCTGTTGCAGCCCTAGCAATAAGGGAGTGCAGACAAAATGGGAAGAAGCACGTTGTCATGTTATTGAGAAAAGGAACAAATGAAGTGGTGTAGAGAGATTCTGCTTCTGCAGAGCCCGCTGGCTGAGAGAGGTGAACGAAGGGTTGAAAGCCTTGTCAGGTGCCAGGGATGGAAAGGAGTAGTTTCCCTGGAAAAACTACCAACATAGGTACATTTATTACGGTCCCTACAGTCTCCCACTCCGTGACAAGTCCACGTTGGGCTTTAACCTGCTAAAAGAATACAATACCACGAGATGACTAGGGAAGTTAGTAGTGTGGTATGCTGGCCCACCAATTCAGTAGCTCCAGTAGATCCAGTGGACTGATAGCTCTGCCACATGAGTTACTGCCACCGGGAACAAGTCAACTTCTCATTTTCTTCATTTTCCACTCAGGTACCAGTTCTGGCTGCTCACAGCTCAAATCAGTAGCTGGCTTTAGCAAAGATGTAGGTTTATCTATACGGTATTTGTGTATATTTGCCTGACTGGCATTTACCATAGAATATCAGAATGGGTGGGTCCTGTGCCCTGTGCACCAGGGTCACTGGTGCCCTGTGTTTCACTGATGAGCTCATGTGACAGACATGAAAGGGTCTGGAGAAGCCGTGGAGAACATTGTGCTCCCTGTAACATCGTTCAGCATGAGCGGTTTGGTGGTGGGTCAGTGATGGCCTCGGGAGGCGTATCCATAGAGGGACACACGGAGCTCTACAGGCTAGGCAACGGCACCCTGACTGCCATCAGGTATCAGGATGAAATCCTTGGATCCATTGTCAGACTCCACGCTGGTGCAGTGGGTCCTGGGTTCTACCTGGTGCTCGACAATGCCAATTCCTGATCTGTATCCGTGAAAATATCCAGCCTGCAACACTCATCTGGATAAGCGGAATAAAATGGATAGAAGGATGGATGTGTCTCATGCGTTTTCAAAGTGTTCCTTTACTTTTTCTGAGCAGTGTATTTCTGTGTGAAAGTGGTGTAAATCTGATGATGCCAGATTCCTGTTTCCATTGCAGAAAAAGGCGAGGGCATCCCAGAAGTTGTCGCTCTATTCTAACCTACGCCTTATACGTAGTTAACTATATGAGGCGTTCTTCTATCAGTCATTTCTATTTATTTATTTTTTTTAATCCAAGCGGTTCCAGTCTTTCAATCTAACCAGCAGCACCCCTGGTAGGGAATCACCGCATGATACCATGTCTATCAGTACTGTGGAAGGAAGATCCTTTAATCTCTTAAATAATGGGCATTTATTGCCACTGTTGCACAGACGTATACTTTATATTAACCAGTGTAATCCTGTGCTGCTTGGAGATAACACTGCAGACACACTTTTAGAGCACCTCGGTGACTTTTCCTGGACGTTGTGAGCTGCCCGGTGGCGCAGACGAGCCGCTGGCACCGAGGCGTGTGGGGCTGTGGGTGCACGGAGAGCTGCGGGAAATGAATGCCCTGACTCTGCCAGCAGAGCTGTGGTTGAGGTAATGAAGTGGTGCTAAAGCGTTGAAAATAGTCACTCATGTGAGGTAGCCAAGTGTCAGTCATGCTGAGTGTAAACAATCAGCAGTCGCTTGAAGGGACGGTGAAGAAGAAGCAGCGCTGAAAGTGTGGCTCTGTGAGTTTCTGCTCTTGCCCTGTTAGTTTTGCCTTATTTTTAAAGAGAAACTTGCTTGAGAAGCATTTTAAACCTTAAACTGGACTAAAAGCTGTGCTCCTTTGTGCTGAACACCTTTGCTGCCCTGGCTGTATTTACGTTGCAGTTTTTTTGCATACCATTTGTTTTCCTTTTCATGTCTGTGTGTGCGTTGGCGGTGCACTCAGGTGCTCAGAGATTGCTTCTCGTGTGATGCTTGTGGTTCGCGTCCCCTATGAAGAAGGTAGTTTTGACTACACCTGTCAGCGGCGCTCAGGGAGACTCCTGGCACTGAACTTTGAAGAGCGATAATGATCGAACAAACCCTAAAAACGAGGCTTTGAACGTTATGAGGGGATCCTGAGCTTCAGGAAGAATGCTGTGTTTTGCCTCTAGTTGTACAGTGGGAACGCATGGACTGACAGAAACCTTACTCTTCAATTGAAGGCTTGTCGATGAAAAGAAGTGGACGTCCGTTAAACCCACACTCCTTTCCCCGAACCCTAGATGGGTTCTCAATGACTTGGTGGATGTTAAGAAGTTAAACCACATTTGTGTTTTTAATGCAAATGTAGTTTAAACAACCCTAACCCTAAAAACGACATCTTGTAATTTGGAAAGGTTTTTAAACCGGTTTTTAGCCATGCTCCTTCTTGGCTCATCTGATCAAAGGACCGATGGAGCCAGTCGCCCACGATCCACAAGAATAGCTACTCCTCCAAGAGCATTGGCCAGATTTTAGTGAAACGGTATTAATTTGTCCCAGATATGACCACTTGACTTTTCTTTGGTTTTAATTTTCATTAGTCTGTGCAATACAGTCACTGACAACAAAACTTGAAACATTCTTTCTGGATTTCAAACATTACAGTAACCTGTAACTGTGATTTTTATCATGTGCAGGATGAGCTGCCTCGTCAGGGATGTTCTGCTCCTTACTATGGTTCTGTCTTTCTGTCAGTTTGGTGCTAGGAGGGCTGACTGTTTGATCCCCAATCCTACTTTTGATCACATTTATAGGGGGTGACCTATAAGCTACTTTCAGCTGCTCCCATCTCACTAGGGATCATCACAGCAGCATGTTCGATTTGGAGTTTTACACCGGCTGGAATCAAACCAGCGACCTTTCACCTGCCTAGTGGCTACACGTTGGAGCCACTAGGTGGAGAGAGTACTTTTTTCAAGCTCCAGAGACTACTATGACCTGGATGACTGAGAACCCACACAGACATACTACCATGGCAGATATACCTGACAGACTTGTAGCGGGAGTAGTCTATTCTGGTAGCTTGCTGACAAAATGAGCTTCTCTACTTTTAACCGTTTGTAGAAGCAGTAGTTTGTTTTAATAGTTCCAGCCTGATAGAATAAACTGACTACATTAAAAGGAGGAATAAACGAGAAACCACCTGCCTGAGCCAACTTGTGACCAGATTGATTAAAGTTGTTGTCCATTCTCCAACCCAACAAAATGAGCTGAAGCTTTTCATTACATTTATTGAAGAAGTACCTTATAAAGTTGAAAAGGTGGATAAGCTTTTACTGTTTCTTGCTGACTGCTTGGCTTCTCCAGGCAACTTGACCATATTTGCTAATTTGGGAACTATGTTAATGGAATTGGCGAGCAGTGCAGTTAATTGTATCTACTTGTATCGAAGTGTGTTTTGGTGAGTGTAACTGTAGTATTTTATGCATTTTATGGATGCAGCTCGATAGCTAAGCTCGTCTCCAAAATATACAACGTGGTGGTGGCCAAAATGCTGACGGAGAGGCACAAAACGTGATGTTTTGCACACAGACTGTGCAGCAAACCTGTAGAATCTGCTTGTCAGGTATCGACGACCGTCTCACAGCTGAATGACCAATCACAGCGCAGCCTTCCTCCTGCTCATCCACACTAGCGCTGACTTCTTTAGTTTGAAGCAAATGTTAGCGTAACCGCATCATATAAAACTTTGGCAAGCTGCCTCCAGCTCAGAATAGCCGATTGAATTCCTGGTGACAAGTGGTGAGCAGCTGATATGAAAAAGCAGTTCTGCAGTGAAAAAAGATCACCTTGTTTCATTCTGCCTTTGACTGTGGAAAGCTTCTGCTATCTAGAAACAGTATTTGCTGAGTGCTCCTCTTTTTCTCTTATTTGGCTTCAGCTTCTCGCTCTTCTTTGGCTCTATAGGCTCATGAAGCAGACTGTACAATAGTAGGTTAACTTGCACAAGTACATTATCTGCTCCTCAGCTGAAATTAGAGGAAATCCACATCTATTTGTAGGCTGTTGCTTCCTTGTAATTGCTCTGCCTTTTTAAAATATGCTTTTTGTGAAGCCAGCCAGGACACACCCTAAGAGATATTTAGCAGACCAAGCCATGTGGGTATATTAAGAGTGGATTCATCACGTGGCGGGAAACATGACTCCAGTGAAAGGTCTATTGCTATGTGTGCTGCTTTGTCAAGTGGGTAATTGTTTGGTGGCACGTGCCGTGCACGCCGGACAAGCTGACAGTAAATTGAGCATTGCAGTAATAGATGGTCACAGAGGTAATTTAAATACTTTACACTGGTATCAAGATAAAGTTGCTGCAGTACATAAATGAATTCCATGTACCATTAGTTTGAAGTTTAACAAAAAATACATCTCCGAGTACACGCGGCGCGCACATTTGAATGTAAACAAAGTGTTCTTTGGTAGTGCGCAAGTCGATGCATGTTGCTGAGCACATTTTAAAGATAAATGCTTACATTTTTGATTGAAAGTGCTGAAAGAACAGCTGGGTTTCCTTT